>JAHZNJ010000751.1:0-25022 GCA_027744475.1 Lepidocyrtus cf. sotoi NNG-2020 | reverse complement strand
ATAAGCAACAGCGGTGCTTAATTATTTATATTTATTACATTACTTTCTTTTAAATTTATGGTCCATTGTAGAAAATTTGAAAATCGAAATTTTTACTTACTGCGACTTACTACTACTACTACTACTACTACTATACTTTACAACAGTATAATATGAAGTTAATATTTATCAGCATTTCACAAAAACATAAACCTGAAGAAGGCACATTTTTACTTTTATTGTAATTTTTTAAATTCATTGTCATTATTATTGCTGCTAAATTGTTGCATTGCGTTTCCATCTTTTCCGAGCTGTTTACAAACTTTCCTTTGTGGCTGTTGGGTTTTTGTCTTGCATTGAATAACAGAATTGTAAAACAACTTTCCAAAGAGGAGAATGAAAGAGCCGTACACTAACCCAAATACTTTGATGGTAAACGGGTAGCGTATACAATCTAAGCCAGTTTCTATAAAAAAACACAAAATTCAGTTCCATTAGTCAGTCAGTATTTTGTAATCATATTTCCGTTTTTGTTAAAAACTAGCATTTTGTTTTGCTTACGCTGATAATAAACAGTGAGCATGTTCACGGAAAACCCAATTATCATTTGCGCTAATTGTAGTGTGGTGATTGAGTTTGCAATGTAGCGAGGGACTCTCTTGCCAATTGCCTAAGAAGTAAAAGTAAGTAGATATTTTATTTTATTTTATTATCATTATCCCACTTCCAATCACTTTAATTTACTTGCTAATTCCATGAAAAATTGTTCGACTGGCTTACCTTGAAAGCAAAGTAGGGATACATCAAAGAATGTACTCCGTAATTAAGCACAGTGTACCATCTAGCAATTGGCTCGACGTACGGGGCTAAATGAAACAAAAATTAAACGTGAATTACTGAATTGCCATAATTGTTAGTGTTTTTTCTAGAATACTTACTGAATTTACTTACCAACCACCCAAACAGTAGTCATTGTGATGAGGTGATGATACCATTGGAGGAAGACAAGTGGTCTTTTCCTCAACACGATGAAAACCGTGTCACCCAACTCCCAAAATTTACTGATGATGAACAACATTGTCCAAAATGCTGTTGCGATATCCCCATTCTGTTTCGAGCAAATACTTGTGTAGAATCCATTTGGTTGACTTAAAACAAAATAAAACCCGGGGAGAGTTCGGGCAAATCCAAAAATTGAAAATATTCCAGAAGATAAGTTCCACCAGAAGAGGGGCATTCGGAGATCATATGCTGGCTTATCTCTCATAAACCTTTGCAGCCCAAATATAAGCAGGACGTAGAGGATCCCGATGTAAAATGCCAGGCCACTGTAATATTCTGCAAACTGATGCCAGTAGAAGAGGTCAACCTCTTCGAATGAGAAGTTATCAATTGGGTGGGCATTTGGGTCTGTATAATTCCAGCCAAAAGGCTCTTTTAAAACAATTCGGTGTAGGTAGCTGGAGCTCGGCATTGTTTTAATTATTTTACTGTTTAATTATTGCTGTGATATTGATGAGACTGTGATGCTAAAAAAATCACTTCGTAATCGTAATTATATTTAAGTTCACCCTTTAAGGGCTTCTTTTCACTTAGGTGTGCGATGTCTGAATGAATTCGAAATCTGGATGGTACTGGTAAGTGCCTGAAAGATAGGAAAAGGAAAAATGTACTTAAGGACCTTTTGTCACCATTTTCTAATCTACCATCTACCCTAGTTTTATGATGAAAGGCCTTCAAGTCCGCTTTCACTACTATTGTTTCTATCAAATCGGATTATTGAATCAAAATGTTTAGGTAAAGGTGAATGGGAAGGTATACAATCAATGCAATGATCAAGGCTCCATGCGCTGCCTTCGTGATAAAGTGTAGTAAAGGCACCAAAAAGGTAAATAGATTGCCATTGCCGGCCGCTTTAGAAGGGCTGCTATATAATTTCCTGCTCAAGGCAATTTCATAAGACGAACCCTTGACCACATTACAAATTCAATTGTGATCTGGACTTCTGGACTATTTATAAAATAAATCGCATCCTTAACACCCTTTTTCAGTTCTGAATTCATGTGCGGACTAGTTTGACCAAAAATACGCATGTCTCTAATTGTTTACATGAATGAGAAAAAGTCCAAATAAAAATAGCTTTCAAAAAAACGTCACCTCGTTGCCTCAGGTAAGTATTACTTTTACACAATGCATTAGATAAGAATAATAAAGAAAGACAGAAGTATGCCCCCGTTTGCCTGCCCAAAGACAATCAAAAACATCACATACATCGCCATCCAGACAGGAAGCGTTCAAAATGGAGACTGAATTTTAAATTATGTCGATTGACGATTAATTTTACAACCTGATTTTTCTTCGTTTTTTTACTACATGCACGAAAAGAAACGCAGCCACATTTTTTTGTCACAGATAATTTTTTAACAAATATTTCACGTAATAGTGTAAAATAACAGGAAAGGAATGTAATTTTGTAAGTTTATCATAATAAAAATAGCAATTATTTATCCATTATGTTGTCCTCCTCTTCCATTTCCATTTCCATTATCACTGAAGGAGCTGGACTCAGCATGAAAATAGTTTCGACCTTTATCATTTGGACTGGCATTGGAATCAAAGGAGCATTTCTCGGCATAACGCCCGCTTTCGTCCTCACAAACAAAACATACCATTGGACGCTTTTGAGCCCGAGAACGTTGACGAGCTTGGCGCTTATAACGACCCCTGTACGTAGAAGGATCGTAGTCTGGTTCTGGATCAGTGAAGGACTCATGATCGGCAGAATATTCTACATTCTTCTCTATCTAAAAAGAATTTAATCAAATTATATTGTAACTCAAAAGAAATAAAAGCATTAATTGATCAATTATTTTATCAATCACAAGCACAGGAGTCGGATTTTGTTCTTACTCGTTTGCATCTGGGATTACCGCTAGTTTCCTTAGACTGACTCTGGGGGGAAGATGAGGTTTCGCCTGGTCCCCTCGACTGCTGAGAATACCTTGGGCTGGGTGGGCTTCTATCAAAGTTCCTGTGATTTTGTTGACTTGAGCTTCTGCTTGGATTGCTGGGATATGTATCCCGTTCATTGCTGTATGGGCTGGCTGATGTTCGATCATTGTATCGTTCGTCATCATCTTGCTGGTAACTATTTCTTCCACGTCCATTAACATCTCGGTTGTTGTTCCTGGGTTCGTAGTAGTCGGCGCTGTTTCCATTATAATACCCATTAATTTCATTATCCTTACCACCAACACCACCACCAACCTGTCTATAACTTGATCTGTACCTTGCCGGTCCTGCCTCTCTTGAATAGTCGTCGTCCCCTGCTTGTCTTCCGCTATAGGTAAATGAAGGATACGCCCTAGTTTGAGACCCCTGTAATAAAGAAAAGAAATCTATTTTGCTTGATTCAATGCATAATTAATTGCAAGTATCCTGAAAAGTATTGTGGTTTAGTAATGCAAGTTAACCGTTGATCCTAGAAAATCTCCAGCTTGAAAGCCTGCGCTAGGTGAGGAATCGAACAAACTCCTGAATTGAACGTTAGAGTCCACAAATCCAATGTTCTCCGCTTCTGGATTTTCTTGTCTAGAATTCTAAAGCGTTTAAGCTAAAGTGTAATTAGATCGACTAAAAATTGAAAGTGTTGCAAAATAATACTTTTTACATTTACAAGATTTGATGGGGCTGAGTTGAGTCTGCTAAAATTTTCGAAAGGGTTGTTTTTATTTGAGCCAAGAAAACCTTGGAAGTTATCCTTTGATTCGCTTGTAAAAAGTGGATTACTATTACTGCGCTCATTTCCTTCAAGATTGACCGATGCAATTTTCGGCGAATTACCAACGTCTTTGAGCAAACCACTAAAATCTATTGGCTCCACAAATCCTCCATTATTGTTGGGATTTTCTTCATAATCAGCATCCCCATTATTGGAGAAGTAAGGGTTGTCAGAATCCTGCTCATTATTTTCATCATTCGACGACCGAAGACGTTGGGCAACGTAAACTGGTGAGGTTGGGGCTAATGAGGATGATGGTCCATGTGATAATGATAATGAGTTTTTTCGTGGTGAGGAAGGGGATGGATAATACTTTGGTAGTGATGGAGGAGATCGGAATGAAGAAGGCATGCTCTGTACTATACACAATCCATCCAACAGCAAAACCGCGGTTGGTAGTAGCATCAATACTACTTTTCTCTGCAAAATGGAATATTAAATTAGAACAACAGGGGCAAGGCAAATCCACCAATAAACTAAATTACTTGCACTAACGATAAGTACTATAATATTTGGGGCATTGTGGGACGCTTACTCGTTTTTAATTGTTATATTTTTATTTCAGATAGCAAAGTAAGTACTCCGTACCAACCCTTAAAAACTAAAAATGCGGTTTATTGTTAGACACGACACAAAATAAGCGGAACTCCGCTCCCTCATGAATGAAATATAATATCACAGTTTGCAGTTCCTCTACTTCCTTGTCACCACACGCAATCGCCTCGCCAGTAACCACCGGCTGTCTATTTAAGCTTCTTCCACACTCCTCTGTAATAGTAAATACCAAAACGACCTCAATTTTTTATTTGCGAAGGCTATTGATTATGCGTATAGTTAGTCCTTCCTACTTCTTGTATTACGTTTCAGGTAAAATTGTAAGGACGCGTATTTACGTAAGCACTAAGCACGCAGTATTTTTAAAATTGATTCATAATAGCTCGTAGTGTAGTTGAATACATTTAGGAGTGAATTTTACAATCTGGCACAATCTGTCAACAGTGTCAACTGTTGAGACCAGTTATTAATGCAATAATTGTCAGGTTTGTCTAAAACGTCCACATCACAAGTATGGCACCCCAACGTCTAGTCGTAGTCGTTCCTGAGATATTAACGGTCAAAGTTTCGAAAAACGTTTTTGGAAAAAATTGTTTTATCAGGATTATGTATTCAATGTATTGGGATCAATAACGCATCAAATTCTAAGCTAAGGTGGATTAATTATTTGTCGAGGCAAAGTATAGTAGACTTTAAATACATACTAAGGAAGAAAAATGTTTTCTGTTTTATCTGTCAGTTCAAAAATGATGAAGAAGTGGTCAATAACCTACAACAGTGCTTTACCGATTCATTGAAAAATTGGACGTTCTGATTTCTGAATATGGTGTCCCATTTATTTATTACGGATTCTGACTCCATTACTTCCGGAACTACGCCATCAAAACAAATTGATGATACATAATTCATTCTATTATAAAAATTAAAACATACAAAGGCAAATAACGACGGTAGCTTACGAACCTTACAAAAGTACTAAAATACAATTACAAAAAATGTAAAATCGTGGGTACCTTTCTATCAAACTACCTACGTGCATTGCTAAATCATGCCACAATAATAATTCAATTTAAAAAATTATTTAAAACATTTCAATAAACTGTTGAGTCATTATTGAAATGTAAGCATAACAGTTCATTTTAATGTCCGTAGTACCTGCACAATTGGATGGCTAAACTCTCTCCGTTAAAACATTTTGCAACTCTCACTACAAAAAAGAAACCTACTTTTTTGTCAGTTTTAAAGGCTTCAAAATGCGTATTTTTGCAGCATCAGGCTATGCACTATGCACTAAACCGTTTAGCTTTGGAAAACGTGACAAAGGATTAAAATTTGCTTCTTACGTTTATAAGATAAGAGTATAGGTAAGCTTTTCGACAAAAAAATTGTGGTGCATGGTATGATACGCACCAAAGAACACTTTTATGGTTTTTTATTTTTAAATTGCTGTAATTTAAATTTTGCATGAGAAAAATTCTATATAGCTATGCTAAGAACATAGGAAAATTTGCCAATTTGGTAAAGAAAATTGGTTCGTCTTGAGTTTGGAATTATTGGGCATGAGCCTTTGAAGTATTTTGAAAAGACTCAATTAAAACTTATTTGAAGGTGGTACACAGTCGTTTAAAATTTGCGCATGGTTTGCAGTTATATGGATAAATAATTATTGGCTTTTTACACAATAAATCAAACAAGTGAGATAGGAGAGAATTCATAAACATCATCAGTGGGAAATTTTAAAAAAAAGTTTCTATTTCGCAAGTCAATGACAACCACAACCACAGACCAGAACGTTTGATATCAGCATAATATTGTGATTGATAAAAATATAAATGCTGTCTGTAATATTGTAATGCTTGTTATGTTGGTACATTTAAATCTTATTTTTTCAAAACTCTACAAATTGTTAAGTTGGTTTACGACTTACGACATCCCGGATATTATGTGGAATGCACATTTATTTTCTAATTTTCTTACTAAAATCTGCATGCAAAATTTTAAGATTGAAGTGTGATAATCGGATTAAGATTGAACCGTTAATAAATTAATAAAAAATTTTGGAATTAGGAAATGACCAGAAGAGATGTGGCTGATAATATATTGGCAATGGGCGTGTTCAACGCACTTGTGTTAAAATAGGTTATACTGTTATATGTTATAACGTTTAACAAAATAACCGGTCAAATGTTTTGAACGGTCTTAAACGGATAACGTCTGTTATAACGTTAAACGTTAAAGCACGCTCGCATGTCATACACTCGTAGCTTCAACCTGGGTATGCACTATGCACTATGCAGGGTATAGCAGGGCGAGTGCTACAATCTACAATTGTGCTTCAACGCTTTAGTTGAAGCTGCTGACATAACATAACGTTGCGTTAAAATGAAATACATGGGTCGAGGTAGTGTTAGGAAAGCTGGGCACGTTAAATTCCGCCCGTATGCTTTCGCTATAGGAAATAACATGCGTTAAAAAATAAAAATAACGCGTGCGTTAAAGTGTTAAATTTTTAATATCAGTGCCAAATGCCAATATAGAATGCACAAGCCCAAAAATGATTGGCATCGCATCTCATAACAGACACAGTCAGTCAGGCCTTGTAAAACCTACGCAAAAAATAATTTTCAAAGGAATGGAAATAACATGCGTTAAAAAATAAAAATAACGCGTGCGTTAAAGTGTTAAATTTTTAACGTATAACGCGACTTAACAGTATAACGTGCTATAACAGATGAAGTTTGAACAGGCCCAATAATAATAATTTTAAGTAGATAACTTTTATTTCTCTAATGATTTTGCTTGCTGAATACTTCTGTTCTTATATGAAATTTTTATAGTGCATTTTGTTAACTAAGATGATTGATTGTTAACACATTTAAAATATATTTATTTTTGATTCAATATCAACCAGTCGCTTTCTAATTTTAATGGTTTCAAATACTTCACAATTAAGGAATATACATTTATATCAATCAGTTGATTATAATAATAAAAAGTATCTGATCTAATTCATAATCACACATTACCACAACTCACAACACACCTTCTTCAGAGTTCATATAATTAAGTATATAATTAATTTTCTTGTAAATATCTATTAAACTCTTAGCTCTTCATCGGAAGTTACGACATCAACGCTTAACTGAATTTGACCCTGATGACTAGGAGGAATATTAAGTGACATGTGAGGGAGTGTAGAAAAGTTATTTGAGGATCTTGGCGGTGGCATGGGTTTAATACCCACAAAGCTTCCACCAACACCACCACCACCACCACCGCCTTCCTGTATTCCTCCAGCAACACCAACAATAGAACCGTTGCATCTTGGTAACGTAGCCACAGCTAAAGTTTGTGGCATCATTATTTCCGTATTGCTACTGCTCACATTAATGGACGAACTCTGCGATGAAGATGGGGGCGATAGAAGAATACCTCTTGAGCTTAGGTCAACAGAAGGATGATGACACGGATGGGCTTGTTGTTGTTGCTGTTGAGAATGATGATGATGTTGGTAAATCTGTTGTTGCGGTGGATGTTGTTGTCCTGGTTGCTGATGCTGCTGTTGTGTTTGTTGTTGATAATCTTTCAAGTTTTGAGATGACTTTGAAAGTGACAAGCGACTAAGGGAATGACTCTGTTGAAGTTGAGGATTATTTAGAGGATGATTATGGAGTTGAAGATCGGTCTCGAGTGCTGCTCTCTCACCTAACAATTCCTTCTGGTGAGTTTTCACAGTCAACTCTAATGCTTCCAATTCCATCTGAAGTTGGGATTGGGATTGGGAAGCGTGAAGGAAAGAGCTGGCAGTTGTCGTGTTTGATTTCAGAAGTTCTGGAGGCTCTGCGTATTTATGACTGCCATTCGTGCCGTTATTGTCCTGTTGTAAAGATTGTGTTGAGGATTTTAATGTTTTGGGCCGCCTTCCCTCCCCACTTCGGCGAAAATATACCAGCGTAAATATAAAAATATTGAGTAGAAGGAGAGAACATCCTAGAGAAAAAAAACAACAGACAAAAAGACGGATGCACTCAAGCAGGAAAGTTTTTTTTATCGTTTTAGTATATATAGAAAATAATGGGCAGGTACGCTATACAGATATAATAATACTTTTCTAAATAACGTCCCATTTTATTTTGCCACTGCTGCAGTGAACGTACTAAAGAGACTTACTCATTTTCTCTTTTTTATATCGTCTTCAACTATGCTTTTTTATGACATGTACAAGTAATGGGCAATTCACATTATCGTAAATGCCTTTCGCGTTTAAATAAAAGTGTGCAGTCTGCCAGTAAAAGAAAAAGAAAAGAAAGTTTTGAGAAGAAGAGAGCGAATAAGAAGAAAAAAGGAAAAGGGGAGCAATTCCCTGTTTTCTGTCATACTCACCGATTGCAATTGTGATGGCAAGGACGGTAGAGTACGGTGACAAGTAGAACGAAGACAATAAGGACGAATTTTCATCACTTGAATTGCCGCCTTTACTTCCAGAGTTGACTGAAGATGACTCTTGAATGGAAGACGACACGGGGGAATAACACGTGGTATATGTCAGCGGTGGACCACCACCGACACTAATCTCGTTATTACTACTACTACTTCTCCCTCTTCCCCCAGCACTACCATCCTCCGAGTTCAAAGATCCATCCACAGATTCTGACGGGTTTTGAGCATTTCCGTAATAACCGTTATAGCCGAAACTGTAATACCCATAGCCAAGCGGAAGCTCCAGTAGTTGAATTGAACTACCACCAAGCCCTGTCATCAACTCGGGTGGCTCCTCTTCATCGTCTTCAGGAAAGTGCTTTAGACTGGAAAATTTTAATTTAATTTTATTTCACTCCGAACTCACATCATCAAGGCTAAAAACCTAACCTCCTTTTTAGTTTCCTCTCTTTCCCTAAACTACCATTTTGTCCTAAGAATACAAAATCTTTCTTACGCACATATTTTTTCACTAGTTTTACATTTTACAGAGATGCCGACGACGACGAGGTCATCACCATATAATAATAGAAGAAGGCAAAAAAGCAAAAAAACTCTTTTCTCCTCACTGATAAAAATACTGTAAATTCAAAAATCCCTTCAAGCTGTCTTAGCTAAGTAAAAATTTGGAGCTTAACATAGTTAGTAAGGCTTATTCTTATTCTCCCGCGTATGTGTACTTTTATATGCAAAAGGATATACCTAATGTATTATTTTAAGAAAGACGAAACAAGGAAAAGGTAAGTTTAGTACTAAATAAAGTCATTATATAACTCATGCATAGGCCATCTATCTATCTCGGGAATTTATATCATTAGCCTTTAGTTTTTTGTGAAGTGGAAGAGTGAAATGGTCTTTTACTATATAAGAAATATTCAAAATTGGAAGAGGAAATGTAGAAAGATGGTAATGGGATGGGTAATAATAATGATGGTAAAGAGTTCTTAGTAGGTCTACTACTACTACTATTTCCTTTTGGTACAATAGAAACTACTTAGGTATGCTTTTTCTTAGTTGTTACTCGTATGACACTGGTTCTACTATTATTACGTAAGACTATCGGCGGTTTAATAGTGGTCGCAATAAATATATGTTTATAGTGTGAAAGAAGAGAAGAAGAAAGGACATACCTTCCAACATATAGTGAAGGATCATTGCCACCTCTTATCCGATTATGGAAAGTTGAGGCTATCTGGGCTCCACTCCTTTGCAGCTCCGGGACGAGCCTGTATTAATGTATATAAAGTCATGAATCATGTTTTTCTTCATTTCTTCCTCTCCTTCTTTCTCTCATAGATTATACTTCTATTTGTGAATATACATAGATACTTCAAATCTATTTTTGCGGAAGGAAAGCAAAGAAAAGTAAAAAAAGGTTCTCTTAGCTAACTAAAAAAATTTCTTTTCACTACTACAAAGAAAAAAATACTGATAGAACATCCACTTCATGGTGGTGGGGGTAGTGGTGGATTTCAAAAGGAAAGAAAAAAATACTCCTGCATTCCAAAGCGCAAGTGACCGTAAAATCATACGCATGGTTACCTCAACCAAATTGCCATTTGGTGTGCACGATAGTGAGATCGAGTCCGGATTTTGTTTAACCCAATCTCAAGATACTTTTGATGAAGTCGATCATAAGGCTCCCACACTGTGTTGCGGTATCTATTTCTCTCTTTGGAAATAGGCCAAGTTGCAATTGCGTCAGTCTTGATGGGACCATTTGGATCTCTGAAGATGATGATCATGATGATGATGATGAACATGATCAAAGGGAAAAGAAGAAAAAAGAGAAAATTTGTTGAAAAAATGTAAAGAAAAAGAATGGTTTCAAAGACTTCATTACGTCACCACTGAGAGTAACAACCACTTTATTTTGACCAGAGGGACATGTGTCATTTGAACAAACATGCCATTCATCTATTTCCTCTCCTCAACTCTCAAACTACAATATAACATGGTCATGATAATGGTAATGGTGATGTTAGGAAAGATAATTCCTTCTCTTTTCTTACCCGGAATGAGCAAAGTTTGAAATAAAAGTTAACCAAAGCTCAGCAAGTCCAATTTCGGATTTGGAGTAATTGGATGGCAGTGGAGCAGGAATAAATGGCAACACTTGACCAGTAGCTGCTTCAACCAAAGGGTATCCAAATATATAATTAAGTTCTTCACCGCCGCCAGCTCCAGCACGCTTCAATTGTCATGTTAAAAAAGAAAATTCCCGTTACTTTTTCAGACACAAAAAATTATCCATCTTTTCTTTCGCAATCTATCTTATATAATAAAAAACGAGGAAGGAAGCGAGTAAATTGAAGAGGGAAAGCAAATACGAAGAACCGTAAAGCTCTCGAAAAGACTTGAACTGCTTGCTCAACTAAATAAAACTTTTTTCCCAAAGAAAAAGTACATCTTCTTCTAACAATGTTAAAAAACAACAAACTCAAACTGCTTTATAAAATTTCTTTTTTCCTTTTCGTCTTCCTATAAGACTCTTCCGCTTTTACTTTCCCTCTTCCTTTTCCTCGCATACGACGGCAAAATTTCTAAAGTCCGAGGGGTAATGTACATATTCTATTGACTCATATTAGAAAGTAACAGATTTTCTAGTAGAGCGCAAGGAGCGGGGAAAGAAAGCGGAGCACAATTACATTACTCTTTATTTTTAACGTTGTTAGTTTCACAAGAGAGAAAATGTCTTAGCATTAAGCTCACTTGGTAATTGTAGAGCCCGTCCCTAGTGGAATGTTCAAAGACGTAGAAGAATGACTTTTTTATCTGAGAGGAGTCGGATGCTGCTACCACGGGGGCAAGGCTAAGACAGTCGGTAACTGCATTTATTGTAAGATCTCTCGTCCCCACCGGGTGAGCGCCGGACCTAAAGAAAGAAGAAGACACACACACATGAAGAAACGAAACAGAAGCGGTTGAAAGAGATAATGGCGAATGAGTAAAGTGAACAACAGCGCATCATTATTAAGTATACAGTATTACTTCTAAATGCGAGAAGTAAAAGTAAAATGGTTGGTGGGTGGGTGTGAGCGAACGAGCAAGCAAGGAACTATAGTCGATTCTTCTTCTATTTCTTCTTCTCCTTCTTCTTTTACTAGTAGCCCACCAGAACTACGACGTGTGTTTGCTTTGTAAAAAGGGAAGCAGAAGAAGAGAGAAAGTGGATTCAGAGAAGCATGAAATCATTATCTTGCTTGCTTGTCTGTAGATGAAGTGGAGACAGTGAATAGTCTGCCAGTTACATGCTCCGCTCACACGGATACACCTTCCATTACACTTTTTTCATTGTTGTAAAGAGAAGTTTCCTTTTTTTGTTACAAAAACTTACCTTTCCCAGTCAATGTATTCATTGGTTATAGTTGCTAATATCTCGTTCCTGTGAAATCTATATGAGTTCCGAACCAATGTGCGAAGAATAGCGTCCCTTCTCATGGCTTCGAATCCAAATTCCAAGTCAATCTACAACGAAAATATTCCATTTGTAAAGAAAAAAAAGAATGGAATGTTTCAACTTTTATTATGTAAAGGGTAGTAATAGTGGTAGTAAAGGAGAGTGGTAGAAAGCCAACTGAAAAAATAAACTTTCAGTCAGAGAAAAAATCATCAGCACACATTTTAGACTCTTTTTCTTTCTCTCTATTTCAACAAAGCTAAGCACAGTATGCTTTTTATTACACGTATTTACATTCCTCGAGTTAAATTCTTTTTTCATCAAAGTGTCTAAATGTGAGATGGGAAATTAAGTTTTAAAAAGTTATAGAAAAAAAGCGTACCTCGCTGAACTCCGTAAGCCTTTCGAATGATGAAATTCCAAAAAGGAGGTCATACTTCTTTGACACTTCTCGTTTCCCCATTTGATATTCTTTGGCAGACTGCTGGTGGTGGTGGAAAAAATGAAAATTGATCATTTGAAAAATAGAATTCCATATTGTTATAAAAAAGAAAAAAGGTGAATATTTTTTTTGTAAATAAGCACAATCAATAATGCATTTATTATCTGGAAAAACGTACAAAAAATAAGTAAAAGTATACGATAGAAAAAAAGTTTTTGGCGGGTAGGCAGCTACTGAATATAAATTTGGCACTGCTAACACGCTGTGCCAAATTGAAAATTTGAATGTAAAAAGCCAACAGCGGAAGTTATGAGGAGAAGGGAAGAGAAGAGAAGAAAGGCTAGAAAAAAAACTTTATTTTCTATTTCCTCCTCACCCAAAAGTTAGACTTAATAACAATCCCGTCAACACTGGGAGCAAAGTCTAAAGAAAATTTTGGAGGCTTGAATTTCAAAAATTCTGTGAAATGTTTGCTTTTAAGGCATTCAAATGTGGGATCTTGATAGGAACTGGAGGAAGATCCGGAACCTCCCATCCGATGGTGTGATTCTCGGGAAGCTTGGGTCGTGGTTGAAGTAGTTCCTGACGGGGGGTACTCATTCAAAGAGGTAGAGTTTGAAGCGGAACAGTTGAGGGACTGAGCAACTGACATAGCAGCAGTATACGGATCCGATATTAAGGCCCATGGAGCTCGTGATGATCCAGAAATAAGGATGGCGCGATGAAATAGCCCTTAAGTTGTCGAAACAGTAATAAATGAGGCGTTTATTATTAAATGTGGAATTGTAATAATGGAATAATGATAAAAAGGCTCAAAGGAAACACTTGGAATGGATTAATTTTTTTTCTCTT
Organism: Lepidocyrtus cf. sotoi NNG-2020; assembly: GCA_027744475.1. Taxonomy (NCBI): domain Eukaryota; kingdom Metazoa; phylum Arthropoda; class Collembola; order Entomobryomorpha; family Entomobryidae; genus Lepidocyrtus; species Lepidocyrtus cf. sotoi NNG-2020. The sequence continues at coordinate 11,534 of JAHZNJ010000751.1, read as the reverse complement.
TTGCTTTGATGATATACACCCCGGAGAAAAAATTGCAAAGTAAATTTTTACAACTTTACTTACACAGATATAAATGGAATTTCTTTTTTCGCTTCAGAAAAACGTGCCGTGGAAAAGTGGGAATACTTCATCATGCATTCTTTATGAAATGAAATACTAACGAGGAGTAGTCGAGTGGTACTACTCCTACTGCTCTTTTGGTACTACTACGTTTTCCATTTACTTTAAGAGACGCTTTGCTGCTGAGATGTGTTAGCACTGTAAATGGTGATGAAATGAAATATTAAGCTCCTTTGTTTGTACCATAACTCATCTTAGACTCTTTTAAGAGCCAATATAAATTACCAACTTTCTCCATTGCCTTTTTTTTAGATCTGTTCTTCTGTTGAAATAATATTTTCTATTCTTACCCAGAATTCCAAGTCGATAATTAAGTGTCACGAATATTACATCAGCTTGGGAGGAAACCACGGTGGCATCAAACAAATGCCCTCCTCCCCACGAAAACCGTCCTCCATGAATATACACAACTACAGCTTTCAGTCTTGTTTCCGGACCTGTGAAATATATAAACAGAGAAAGAACTCAAACTCATGCAATAATCATCACACATCGCATCGCATCGTTCGGTTTCTCTCGTGAAAATATTATTTCGCTCTTCAAAAGTTCTTCAAAAGCATTAAAGAATGACTTATGTGGGGATTAAATGAAGGATGAAATAAGTCGACACTCCAGGTCAAAGCATCATCAAAACTTCATAAAAAATGTAATAGTTTACTAAAGAAGCACTAACTCAAAGATAGATTTTCATCTTTGATGATATAAAAAGGCACTAAAATACTGCTTAATTGTAAGCTTATGAGGAGAGTGGTGTGTGTTATTATGGAACGCTCTCTATTTCTCTTTCTTTCGCTCCTTTTTTCTCCCTCTATCTCTCAACTGCAACGCAAACGCAACGACGCAACCTTTTTACTTAAAACAGGACAAGCTCCACTGCCTACACACTTCACACTAAAACCAAGCTTGTTTTATAATAGTAAATTATTATGGGATTCAAAGCGCAAAAAATACTTTTTACTCCTACACGGGTTGATGCACAAGAAGGGAGGGTGGCATAAGCATAACGGTGGCGGTGCGCTGGTGGTGAGCTTTGGAGGAAAAGTGGGCGAAAAGGAAAGTGAACCTAAATACCAGCATAGTGGTGGCGGTGGTAATAACAGCATCTGTCCCAGAAACTCAATTCAAACCATTTGAAGGAAACGCGGAAGGAATGTTAATCAGGAGCAGTTCCCCAGTAAAAGCCATCAAGAAAGGAAAAGATGTGATGTGTTTGTGGGCATGTCAAGAGAAAAGAGAGAATCTGACTTTTTATTTTTGAAACTTTATGCCCTGCACAATGCGCAGAGTAGTACAATGCAATGCATTTGAGTAAAATGTGTGGTATTTCTCAAGGGAAGCATAAATATATTTGTGTGAGTGAGTGAGTGAGCCATATCATATCGAAAGAGAGAGACACCATTTCACTGATGAAGGGGCACAAAACTTTTTGAATTTTTTTTAATATATGAAATTTCATTAAATCTGCATAATTTTAGATACGAATCTTTAATAGCTTTTTTATATGTTGACGACTAACAGAGAGGAAAACGTAAGAGGAAAAGAGGAAAAAAGTTATTTCAGATGTTGAAGCCATAAATATGGCGACATTTTAGGAATTTTTGCAAATAGTATAAAGCCATACTACAATAGTACAATGCAATGCAGTAGCAGTTCAGTGATCATGTCGTCGTTCTTGTTGTTGTCGTGAAATTTTGATTCGTCCTCCTAATGTAAGTCTTATGCCTTTCACTCGCTTGATTCACTCGCACTCTCACCAAACCGAAAATTGAAGAATGCATATATGAAGTTTCAATTGAATGCTTTTCCTGAGAAAGCCATCATCATCATCGTCAAGCAATAAATGGTAGAAACTTTCATAATATTAGAATGGACAAAAAACTTTTCTGCGTTCAACCAATATCTGATTCATTTGAGAAAAGGGAGAAAGAGAAGGAAACAATAACCACTGCACTACTCCTCTCTCTCTCTCTTCTATGTGATACTCTTTGTCTGGCTGGTTTAAAACTTGACATATTGAATTTGATGGTAGAGTTTTTGAATAGAAGAAGAAGACGCAAAACGGAGAAAGAGGAAGAAGGGAGAGCAATATAGTGATGAAGACTGAGAAATTGGTTTATATCTTATGAACAAGCATTTCATAGATGTTTATAGCTAGTCATGAAAGCATTTATTTCTTCCTTCACTACAAAAAACTAAAGTCTTCTTAGTTGCTTGCTGGTGGGATGAGGAGGAGAGGGAGACGTCTAACAGTCCTGTCCGGAAGAATCAGTGTCACACGCGCTTCCCGTCGTTGTTGTTGTCGTCGTCGTCTTCTTCTTCTTCCCTACTTGCTTACTTTCCTTCTGTTTTTGGCAATTTGTCGTGTATTAAGGCAGTGATTCTATAAAAGCGATGTAGACATTCCATGAAAGCGTTTACTTTACTTTCTTTCTGATACATCAAAAGCTATACCATACCATAGGGAAAAATAAACTTCTATTGCTACTACTGCTGCTGCTGCCTACCATGTTGTTGGGGAGAGTTTTGCTAGAAGAAAAATAAAAGCTTGTCTTTGAACAAGATGACTGTTTACCAAAAATACACATATTTTGTTTCTACTAAAGAAAAAAAACTAAAACGAAGAAGGCGGATAAACGGGGACACTGACGACGCTTATCATGCATGCATGCATGCATAGACATAAAATGGGGATAGTTTAGATTCATATTAAATGCAATGCAAGTCCATGCATAACATAACTCAGCAGCAGAAGTAACAGTAGGCTCTGGGGATAAACCTATTCAAGGAAATATGTATCTACCCAAATTCATACGAGCGTATGTTACATGTTACAAACACAAAAGGAAGGAAAGGCGACAGAAACTAGAAACCCCGAAAAAGTTTCCTTCTATATACATATGAGCAAGTCAAATGCACAAAATGACACCTTTCTTTTTCTTCTTATTTCGTGACAAAAATATTGTGAGAAGTGACAAATCAATACATGCCTGCTTTGTAGAAAAATGTTAGAGAAAATTATGTATGTCAATCAGTTCTGTTCTGAGCCAAAAGCTTGACAAGAAGACAGCAAAGTCAGTGACTTCACACGGAGCCGTTTTTAGGAAAGAGAAGGAAAATTATGTTCATTCTGAAAATGTATGCATTTAAATGAAATAGCAGCATTTACATTAGAATTCTCCCGGGAATCCCCTCCCCATTCCTCCCTTCACATATGCGCTTTATATATTAGTTTTAGTTTTCAGGAACTAATCAAACAAAATACAATTTTCTAAGCTGATTACGCAAGTGTTTAAAACTTTGCATGGGAAACCATCTAAAGTTAAAGTATATAGCTTAATTACAATTACTAAATCAGCCTACTTTTACTTCCTAGTTGCCAAGTATGTATGTATTTATCAGTTTTCCTTCATTGAAATAAAACCGAAGCGGAAAAAGTTGTGTATAGTTGAACTCAATTATTGAAGGCAAACATATTATTACGAATGACAGGGAGAGAAAAGCTTAGAAATTGTTAGTTTGGAACTAGCGATAATCTACTTTTACTTTTCACACACACACAACCCAATTAACCATGACACGTCTACGTGCGATTGTGTTTTTACTTCGCTACAGGAAAAGAGTAACAACGAGAGAAATGAACATGTCATCTAAATCCACAATCTGGAAAATTCACGATCCGAACAAATTAATGGAGAAAAAACAAGAAATGGAGAGTACACGAAAAACCACACAGGCAACCCAAAATGTAGCTAATGCTCATCCCCTTCTTCTTTTCTGCGAAAAGGCCTCCACCACCACCAACACTCACTCCATGCAAAAAGCATATATGTATGTACTTAACTAACAAAGTATTTTATACATGTGCATAATACAACTACTACGGAAACATGAATGGAGCTACTTCTATAAGTGAGGATCTCATTCCATTGGGAAAGATTTTGCATAAAATACAAACAGTGCTTTGCGTCAGGCGAATTTCAAAAGCAGAACAAACTATAGTACTAGTAGCTGAAATATATTTAAGTTACATTTTACATAATATAGTAAAAACCTAAACCCTTTCACTTTCTCTCATTCCTCCTCTTCCGAGCCTAAAACCTACACATAAAGTGAACAATGGACCACTTCCACTCTTCCAGCACTACCATAACCACTCACACAACTACCTCTTGTTATTATTATACATATCTATAACAAACGAAGAGAGTTTTCTGAATTTTCTCTCCCTCTCTCTCTATTTCACCTTCTTTCTCTCTTTTTTATTCTCGCTAAAACAGTTTCTTTACATTTTTCTATAAACTACTCTGAGAATACTTTTCTAAAATAAGTAGATCGACTTTAAGCACACAAACTAGAAATAAAAAAATGACTTTTATATTAACTTGACTAACATTTCTTTCCCTATTGTGTAAAATATTGCACAATGCTTCCTGCTGCTGAAAAGCAAAAGCAAAGCGTACACATAAAAGTTGACTTTGCTTATACTTAAGGGATGAGCCTACAGGAAAACATGGAATGAACTCATTCCATTGCATTGGTATTATAATGGGGAAGTGGATATAAATACATACTAGACTAGTAGAGAAGGAGATGGAATATGTCTCCAGTTTCCCCTCTAACTCTTCTTCTTTTTCTTATGCCTTCTTTTTTCAGAATTTCAGAAACCGGCAGTGGATATGAGTATGGTTAGTGTTTATGCCATGTAGTGGAAAATTAGATGGGTATGGAAAATACGTACTTAACAAAAATATATTCATGCAGATTGAAAGTAAAGATGGATAAAATCGTCAATACAAAATACAATATTCTAGAAGCCATGCATGCTCCACACCACCAAAAACACCACTGATGTTTTAAGTATGTGCTGCTGTAATGCAATCTTTTTTCTTGTGGTAGTGGTGGTGGTGGTGACGACGATGGTATGAGGACGATGCGATGCGCGATGCCGTAGGTTGTGGCAATATTGGAGATTCACATAAGCTATCTGATTATAATAAACCTGTGGTGCCTTTGTGTGTAATAATAACCCAAAGAGACCTTTTTTATGAATATTGAGTGAAGTGGAGGTAGATAGAAATGGAAGAGAGCTAACGAAACCAAAGCTGAACGCTTTAGACGCTTTCAAACCAAAAACCTTTCTTTTTCTATTTCGTTTTACTCCACAACTTTGCAACAGCAACTTTCATAATCGAAAAATGGTTATTTCAATACACTTTTTTGAGGTTTCTGCTTTCTATCTGGAACCAATGAATTTTCCCTTTATGCATGTGTATTAAAATCAGGTAAGAAACTAAAAACAGGAAGGTAAAAAAATAGCTCAAGTGTGGTGATGCTCATTCAGCTGCTATATCTCTAGAAAAGGAGCAACAGCAGCAGTTGACGATGGTGGTGGTGGTTGGTGGTAGTGGCTACTATGAAAGTGGAAAAATTGAGAGAGAAAGCTGCTGCTGCTGAAGATCATCAGAAAGCGGGCTCGTTGAGGGTATCAAGGGAATTAGATTTTTTGTTCAGTGTGTAACTAAATATCCATAGATTCATGTTGTGTGTTGTGTTATGTAACATATACATAATAGGACTATTGGATTACCAAAGAAAGGATGCATAAAGCCTTGTGTATTGAATGTAAAAACGGAAGTACATAATAATAGTCTTACTGCTCTCTCTACACATGAACATTTAAACATGCAAATGAGGTTAGGGAAAAAGGAAACTAATGGGTATTAAACAGGCACGTTGTAAAAGTAAAACCGTATACTTTTTCGACTAAGTCGACTAGTTTTCCAAACCAGCATAGCACCAGCATCGCCATCCATGTTTCTTTAATCCTAGATAAACATCTTTTTAATATAAAAAGTACACTTCCGATATATTTACAAGGAAAAAGTGTGTTTACTCAAACATTGTGCAACTTTTCAGTGGTAAGCTTACAACAGCAACACCAACAACAACAACTTATACGTAGTAGTTAAAGTTAAAATAGATACGGAAAGAAGAAAGAGAAACGAGAGAGAGAGAGAGAGAGAAGGATTGGATCGGTATTTTATGTAGATAACGGATATTACATAGCATTATAAATATAAACAACCCAACAATAAGGAACTGTACAGGCAACGCCCAAAGGAAATAAGAAAAGACGTACTATCTTCTTTATTCATTGTGTAAGATGAAGAAGAAGAAGGAATAGAAACAGAATTAACTTGTACTACTAGATCTTGTTGTATTATTATTATTATCACTATTATTATTCAAGACTTCTTTAGAGCATTCATACAAATAAATAGGAGAGTTTGCAGTTTTTCTTTATGACTTTCTTGGAAACACTCACACACAATACAATCTGGAATGCAGTTCTTCTTCCACTAATAAATGGAGTGGGTGAGAGAGAGAGAGAGTAAAAGTAAGCCGGTTTAACTGGATCGGCACTAAGCAAGCAAGCAAGCAAGATTATTATTAAAGAAAGGAAACAATTTTAAATGGGAAAAGTTTCTGATAGGAAGGAAAGCAAAGAAAATATAAATGTTAATGATAGGTCATATAACGAAATGAAATATCGTTCTTCTTCTGCTTCTTTTCCTTCCTGTTCTTTTACTCTTACCTATAGATGAATAGACGTTGAGATACAAACAGTCCTCCGACTGATTTCTAAGGTATGGCTCGACTCTTCGTAGGTATTCCAGGTACCCTTTTGGCATCTCCTTGAGAGCAGCGGATTCATTCCGGATGTCTGGAAGGATCTGCATTAGCAAAACAAAAGAAAAGAGACGGAGATGAGAAACTCTTGTAAGGTAGTAAGTTGAAGAAAAACGCGAAAGAAGAAGGAAAAGGAAAGAAAGAAGGAAAATGGAATGGTTGGTTAAATTTTATGACAATTCAATTCTTCACGCAAAATGAGCATAAAACGAACTTATGAACAAACCAACATTATCCTATCCATTTTCTCTTTCTTGTTAGCAGTTGTTACTACCTACCTAGTATTCTGCATAGTAGTAACTTTGAATGGAAATTGGAAAAATGACAGACAGACCATAACCATAATAATATTACAAGCCATTTTATATGTAGTGGTGAATGGCAGAATGTATAGTGAATGAAACAAGAGAAATGGAAATCTCTTTCCTTTCCTTGCCGAAAAAAANGAATGTATAGTGAATGAAACAAGAGAAATGGAAATCTCTTTCCTTTCCTTGCAAAAAAAAACGTCATCGTCATCACCATCATCATCATCGTAGAATTAACGGCGGATGAAAAGAAATGGAATAATTTACGATCTTTCATTATCAAACGTGCGTACTTAAGTGGAACTCCTACACACCTACTACAAAAGTAAGTCATTTGAAGTATAAGTATGTAAATTTGGAGTATTTGGCTTAGTTTTTCATCTTTTCCTCGCAGAAATATGATGACGAGTGATTTCTACTAATTAAATCATCATTAGTATGGATGTAGAGAAAATGATTAGTGTCTTACGCGTCGCTTACGTAATCCCGTTCGTTTGAACTGAGTAGGTATTAGGTATGCAGATTAATTATTATGATGAATTCCAATTCGAGAAAGAAAGTAGGTACTCAAAACATAAATTTTCATCTTCATTAGAATTATTCAGAAAATTTTTTTTTGTAGAAAGTAGTTTAGTGCGCGTGGGAATTTTCTTCAAAGGAAGGAAGGAAGGAACTAGATGAACGTTTCGGTCAAAATGGTATGTCAGTTAATAAATGCAACGTGAAATATTTTTACCTGTGGGCATGCTGGCGATGGATGAATAGTGGGTCTCACATCATTCCACGGGGAAGGTGTTTGAGTAGGGGCAAAACGGTAAGACTTCACGGGAGGAGAAGCGTAGGGTATCCCAAGGAATACCTAGAATTCAAAATGAATTTCAAAATTCATGAGTTTTAATAAGAGGCTTCCGGGTAAATTTTCGCAAGTCTACTTTAATAACTGAAAGATGAAAAATTGGATGAATCAAATATTACTACTACACCCGTAGATAGATATTATAATATATCTACCTACGCAGTAATTTTTTAGTTAGGTACAAGTATTAAAATTCTAGTTCTTCTTTTTACTAGGCATAATAGTTATTATAAATGTGATGAGCAAATGTTTGCATTCCTCTTTAAACCTACCTCCACGATTTTGTTCTTCAAGGGATTATTTTTTCCCGAGTAATGTATATTCGGGAAAAGAGTAATGCTGAGGCCTTGAACCTTCCCATATTTAGTTTCAACGATTCTTGATCTGGAGGTGAAAGGAGAAAAGTTCCAGCCACTCGAGGAAGTGCCGGTGCCTCCGCTGCCAACTCCAATAACGACCGTATCGAGCATCATTCAAGAAATTGGCAAAACTTTCATTTCTTCCTCCTATTCCGGGTACAGGTAGTGCTGATGCTACATTGCCGCCGCCGCCTCCTCCTCCTCCTGATGTTGCACCTCGTACACCAGCAGCACCAGCACCGCCACTACCTCCAGCATCCGCTACTACTCTTCTCAACTGGAATTTCACTTCCAAAGTTTACACTAGCTGATGTCTGTCTTCCAGCAATATTCTCATTCACGGTGCTGTTGCCAACGGATAAGACGAAGAAGACGAAAAATATCACCATAAATTCCAAAGCACGCATCTTGATTTGAAAACTCACGAGTGGTCCATCCATCTACATTCTACGACACTCGTAAGTAGTTAGGTACGCTCCGTATGGGGAATATTATTATTATTATGCTTCTTTCATTCACATACAAGTTTTCAGCTTTGCTTATGTCTTTTCCTTTTTTCCTTCTTATTACCACCAACCAACACACCGGAATCGTTCTCCTTGTCAATGATGATATTGTTTGGTAGTGTGGATGATAATGTTGATCCAGCTACTGCATTCCGCTTTTTGTAGTGTTTCTGTAGAAGAAAAGCAGCAGAACCAAACCACTATAATAGCATATTCCATAATATATAGCAAAAGCAAAAAGGACTCAAAAAGTATTTCTCTCTGGTGATGCTTTTGCGACAGAAAAAAAGAAGAGGGAAAAACTACATTTGCTACTTTCGGTATTTTTTTCTTCGTTCTTTCTTCCTTTCACGACTACTTTCACCATCAATATAGTACGACAATGTGTTTGTACATATTTCCCAACGGTAGTGTGGATCTGTGATAGCTTTCTTTCTTTCTTCAACCCACCACTACTCGTTTATATTCTATTCAGTTCAGTTTTGCCCGAAAGAAGAGAGAAAGAAAGAGACACTGCGAGAATAATATTTGGAACATATTTTTTTGCTTCCACTACTTTAACCAATAACACACTTTCCTGCTTATGGAATAGGCATGTCGAGTTGCTCGAGACTTTTTTGATTTCCTCTTGTGTTTCAAAGTCTTTTTGGTTGACATCCCTGATAAAAGAAATGGAGATGAATATGAGCTCAAAGACTTTTCTACCAAAAGTACACACATACACACTCATACACAGTATTTTTAAAGACCGAAAGAGAAAGAGAGAACATGCGAGAGCAAGCAGGTACTACTACAATCGGGGAAATGAGCCTCTAAATCTCTTTCGCGTAGGAAAAAAAATTTCTCCCACTATTGTTTCATATCCAGATCTACACACACACACACACTATGTCTTTTTTTGCAGTAAATTGTTCAGTTTTTTAGTAGTAGTAGAGAGAAAGTGAAGAGTTTTTACGGTTTATAAATATATGGGCCGTTACTTTTGCACATTTCGATATGGTGAATTATGTATGGCAACTGCTAAAATTGAACTGATCCGTTTTTACAGTTTTTTTTCTTTCTACTCAATTCAATCCTACTTCCTTCTCGTTCCTTCCACTACTTCCACTTTTACTTCCACCCACCTTTTTTTCTATTTTTTCTTCTTTTGCTTCTTTCTTACTTTTGCTGATGAAGTAGTGTCGTAGTCGTTGCCGTAATAACTTTTTGTTAAACTTTTTCTTTTTTTAGAGTGATACCGAAGGAATTCTAAAAAGCCGTGAAAAACCTAACCATGAATATTCATATGATTAAAGTAGACAACAGAGAAAAAAACTTTCTCGTTACTTTTGTGTTATGGTCTTTTGGATTTTCTTCTTTTGATATTTTTTGTGTGAAAATTCAAGTTTGCTTTCCTCCTCTTCTCTTCTCTCTCAAAACTAGTGCATACTAGAGGAGTACTATTATTATACCAAAGGGTGAACAACACTCATTCACTTTCAAAAGCACTTTTTCTGTCTGTCTCATAAAATAAACTATCTTGTTATAAATTGGAATCGTTTTCAACAACTAGCTTTGTAATAATAATAATGCTTTCCTGCTACGTCCGTTGCTACTTCCACCATACCACCACCACCAACGCTGCTGCTGTTGTTGCCGACAACGACGATGATGATGACGATGATACTTTACCAAAGGTACACACACAGCATGCCTGAGAGATTGATATTGGAATAAAAAACTGTCTCTCTTTTTTTGAATGTGTACATTTCTTTCTCACATAATATATTATTGAAATAGAGTTTTTCTTTCTAAGTGTGTGTGTACAAGAGAATTGTGTAGAATTGTTGGTTGTTAGAGAGGAGAAAGGCTTCCAGTTGAAAAGAGTTCATTTCATTCCCACTCTTTTATATGTATTAGAAAATTCAAGTCTTGTAGAAGAAAAAGTTCCTCTTCGCATTATTGCAACTTTGTTCGTCATGATGATGACGATGATGATGATGATTACAAAACTCGGGTGAAAGTATAATTGAAATACATAAAGTAATAGTGATGTATGTATACAACGATCATATGTGGGGTAGTAAAAGTAAAAAAGTACGCCAGTTTAGTTTTGTTGTTGTACCTACACACAATTCCAATCCAACTATTTTCCAAAGTAGGTACAGGAAGAAGAAGAAGAAGAGAGGGAGATACTACTATTATTTGCAGAATACATTTAACAAGATCATGTATGAATTGAGAATTGAGAAAAGTGCCATTCACTTTCTCGACTTCGACTGACTGACTCACTACCACTATCGATGATGACAAATTCAACAATTTCTTGTGAGATATTTACTAAATTTATTTTTTCAGTTTGGTCATGATTTACTGTTATCATGATTTAATAGAGATTGAAGTAGTAGAGTAGTATAGTAGTAAAAGTGGCTGTAGGTAATGGAAATGGTTCGCTTCAATCTACTTTTTTTTCTTTTTCTATAGCATCACCTCAATACTGTAATGATGATGATAGTAGTAGTCTTAAAGCATAAAGATCGAAGTAAATAAATAAGGTTCTTTCTAGTATAAACTTCCAATTGTTTGCTTTTGTTGTAAAAGATATCTGCTTTGCTTGAGGATCGAAACGGTGCGGTGGTGGTGCTTCTGAGGTAGAAGTTGAGAAAAGCTTCGTTGCTGAGGTTTTGATTGTGTGCCGTGAGTGAGGCTGTCGTTT
>JAHZNJ010000750.1:0-10650 GCA_027744475.1 Lepidocyrtus cf. sotoi NNG-2020 | reverse complement strand
ACCACCACACAGGGAAGAATAGTAGAATGGAATAGATACAGGAAACTGATGAAGAATATTATTATGACGCAGGCTTACTGGCTTGTTATGAAAAATTTCGTCGGAAATATAAATATACCAACAACAGTTTGTTGGGGGAAAGATCCTATTCCAATCGTCTTATGTTACCTATCTACTAGTGTTCTATTTAAGAGTAGTTTACTTCTACTAGACGCTAAAGCAGAGACAGTTTTTCAAGCAAGAGAGAGAGAGAGACATTGAAGAACCAAACCACTGAAGTAGTTCGGAGAAATACGAGCGCTTCTGTAATGCTGCTTTCCTCATAATAATGATTACTCTTCTTATGTTACTCACAACTGTTTGTTCTGAAAAATGAAGCTCCCTAATAGAATGAAACCTTATGATTGCGATTGCGAGCAGGCGGACGCATAATATGCTCATCGCTATCGCTAGCAACTGCTTTAGGTATTCTTAGATAAGAAAGGAAAGGCAAAAAGGTATTATCTATTGAGTCTGGCTTTCTACAACTAATCTGTATTATTGGTAGTTTAAATTTAATGCATCAATTTAAGTAAAAATGGAAACTAGTTTAATTCAGGTGTGGTTTGTGGGGCGTGCGTAGATACGTAAGGTTTTCCAATTTAGAGGTGGAGAAACAAAGTTGCTGACTGATATGAGCGTTCATTTAAACGCCACTTTAATTTTTATTTTAAAATTGACACTGCTTAGCATTGTAGGTATTGGTAAAAATGGTTAATTGTCTGGGATAAATATTTTAAAAAATGTTAACAACGATCGATTTATGATAAATTAAATCAAATTAGAAAAACCAATTAAGTATTCTAAATTTGACATAAAACTATGCCAAATGAGTGTCAACATACAGATTACGGATTATTGTCGTTACATAAACAGGCAATCTCCTAATTAATTATCATTTGAACGTGCATAAATTTACAAATCGTAATTTGCAACCTCAGGTAACAGAAACAGCAAAAAGTTGGCTTTGTGTGCTTAATGTTGTGACATAAATATAGTGGCACTGGCTATGCATGGCATAAATTTTGGGACGTTCTATTCTACTGTAATTAACAATTGGCCTTAGGGTGGGTGGTTGAATGAATGAAGTTTTTTCTTCTATAATATAATGACAAAATTCAACGGTTGTTAAAACTGCAAAATGCTACTGTTTGCCTGCTCTGTTACACATGCTCATCATCATCATCCTCTTCATTACAGAAAACACTATCATTATTCCGATTTTGAACAAAGAGGAGCATTAAGTATAATGTACACTCATTGCATTGCATAATATAAAGCCTTTCGCTATGGTTGGTTTTGCAAAAGAGTGTCGCGCTGTTTTCGTGTCGTGTCGTATCTGATTTGCACTTGATACTTCATGCATAAATTAGAAACACGCACCGAATAAATGAGAAACTATTCCGATTTTGAACAAAGAGGAGCATTAAGTATAATGTACACTCGTTGCATTGCATAATATAAAGCCTTTCGCTATGGTTGGTTTTGCAAAAGAGTGTCGCGCTGTTTTCGTGTCGTGTCGTATCTGATTTGCACTTGAGCACGGCGAATACGAAAGAAATGAATGAATGAGAATGAGAGGATGACAAAAAATTACGAAAAAAAAAATTGCTTTACTCATGAAATGAGTGACAGACGGGCATAATATTGCCGTTTTCGCATTTATTTCACCAAACAAACTTGAATTTGAATTCTTTTTTCTTTTTATGAAAAAATCTTCTCCCAAGTGAATGTTTGTATTGTACATGGTCAGGTACAGGTATAACAGAATTCTATAAGATACTACTTCTACTAGGAAGTGATCATTAATTATAGTCTGAATCTGAATATTATGCTGTGAAAAATATGACAATTTTAAGTAGTAAATTACACGCTATAATGGCAATAATGATGACGAGGAGGAGATGAAGAAAGAACGGTGGTGGTCACTCGACTCACTCACCATCACTACTGGGTTGGTAGTTGGTGGAGTGGACTTCATGCATAAATTAGAAACACGCACCGAATAAATGAGAAAATTTTCAAAAGTACATAAAACTTTGTTCGTATCGTAGTAAGTAGTAAAACTTTTTGACTACTGTAACAACGCAAACTTTAAACGTCAAATAATATCACACTGCGTTTGAACTGAACCACAGAAGACGGTTAAAATAAAATGCAGTAACAGAAGCAGAAGCATGATCGCCTTTCTCATCTCATCTCTTGTTTCCCAGTTGGTAGATGAATGTACTGTGTTTGACCACAATCCACAACCAACCATAAACCGTAGCGTTAACATTACAGCAGCTTCAACTTCAACGGAAAGGGATTAGTTTAAGGTTGCACATAGGACATGACACAGCAGCAACAGAGAAGTTGTTCTTCTCGGTAATTTCAACTTGAGGAATTAAAAGGAGTTTTGAATCATATCATATCGTAATACGTAACATAAAATCTTTAAATGTGAGTTTGAGTTTGAGTCTTGCTTTTGCTTTGCTGCTGCTAAAATAAAATTTTTAGCTGAAAACCTTTTGCACCACTGCACTGCAAGGTGGATGAGGATGAGGAGAACGAGTTCGAGTGAGTGGCCCTGAATTTTACTTTGTTTTATATAAAACTACTTTTGTTGGTCTAAAAGGGTGACTTTATGGCCCATTTTGGTTGTTACCTTTGCTTCGCTTCGATCTTCACTGGTCCAAGTCCAGTGCTAAAAAAATCTCTCTCTTTAACTTTTACTCGAGTAGATTCGGAGTTGCTTATACTACTGCGGATAAGAATTTCGTTAACCCGCACCCGCACACAGGATTTTGGTAAAATGCAAGGTACCCTTTTTAGTTTTCACTGATGTGATGTGAGGAAGAAGAAATGAGCTTTACATTTTACATCGTTTTGGTAGGTTGGATTTGGATATGAGATCCTCATCTCTTTCTCTCTCTCTCTAGAATAGAAGAACGAAGAATGTAGCCAACAAGCCGTGTAAGCAAAGCAAGTTTTAAAGGGGATCTTATGGGATGATGGTTAAGGTGGTGGTTGGCGTGGCGGTGGCATATTATTGCATTGCACGACAGTTGGAGTGAGTAGAGTGGAGGATTCTGCTGCTCCTTTGAACCATTACTAAACGGCTGAGACGATGACGATACGATGCTGGTATGGTGATGGTGGTATGGTGGTTTGGGTTGAATTTGAATGGTGCCTTATGTTGTGCAGTAAAAGGTGGTTTGGTTTTTCATAAAATTAAACTGAGAAGCCCTTTTCTTACGAAAACCATGTTAGACATGAGATCATGAATACTGCATCTGCACAGTATTAAGAAGAAAAGAGGAAGAAAGAAAGAAAGGTGCAGAGTCACGAAATATCCGGACACGCATTGAGTAAATAGCTACCACAGCGCAGCAACAGCAGCAGCAGCACTCAGCATCTATTCTTTAGTTTCCTTCAGAATTTCTTTTGCTGCTGTTGTGTGCACTCAGCAACATTCAACATTTAACCAATAGGTTTTTTAAAAAAAATGCTCGAAACAAAAAGAGGAAGCTATTATTGTGCGATCTTTTGAATTTACTTTTTTAGTTTGAGAAAAATGCGAGCACGTAAAATACGCAATGCTAATGCTTCCCAATTTCCATTTATGCTACCTTCAATCGACCTGCGCCTCGTGTAATAATAAGAATTCTAAAAACAACCCAACCAAGATCAAGAAACTTATTTAACCAAAGGAATAACCACTTGCTGAGGCTACCTCGCTCGGTTCCTTACCAATTAACTTTTTTATCCACGAGAGATGATGACCTCGTGCATTGTTTTGTTGTTTACCCAAATACATCAGAGAGAAGAATCTATATTTCAAACAAATAAGTATTATAAAAAAACTTTTATTGACTTCGAAATATTGACCGTGACCACGACCATCGCCAATGATTTGCAAGTTCATTTTCAACTTTTGTAATTGAAAAAATGGTTTTTGAATTGATGAGCTGTACAGTGTTTTGACCATCATATATACGAGTAATTTTTCTCTTGAAACAGTATTAGAAAAATTATAATCGAATAATATCTTATTACGATTACGGTGTAAAAAAATATGAATTATTTACCTAAATGATATAATACGGGTCTTTGTGGTCACTGCAAGCAATGCATCGTCGTCGTCGTCATGAATGAAGGATTTTTTTTATCATTCACAACAATTCACAAATCATCATCCCATCCGTCGTTTATTAAAACTATAACAAAGCTGCTGCTGCTGCAGAAAGCAGTACTTTACTTTATTTTACTTATAAAAGAGATTTAAACTGTTGCATTTTAAACTTTATTTTATTGGGTTAACTTTGTAAAATTGTAGAGAGGAAACCATAAGGAGAGAAATTTTTTATTATTATGTAGCGACGGAGAAGAGAGAAGAGGACGAAGAAAAAATCCTATTGTATGTTTTTTTCTTTCCCTTTCAGAATAATTTTCATTATTTATACTTACTTATTACTTTACCACCACGGCATTACACATTATTTACTCCATTGTATGTAGATAGATGAGAAATATTATTATGGTCAACATCAAACTGTTATTTACCATCATTACAAATAAGTATATAGTGGCAAGCATAAGCATAGCTCTCATAGCATACAAGTAGAAAAAACAATTTTTATTTCTTTTGGATTCAAGTGACATCCGGAAATCCTTCATTGCCGGAAATTGCAACTTGTATTTTTCTTCTTCTACACTTCTTCACAGTACATTACATTGCATTTTACCCTCGCAAGCAACACCAATAACAAAGAAAGAAAGCGTAGGTAATATGTAGAAGTTCGTAAACTACAAAACTAAAGGCAACTAAAGCAAAGGGGAAATTATTTTGCTCACATCACATAATAATCACAACACAGTACAGAGTGAGATGGCCTTTTCATATTATGATTTTCTTTTTCAGAAGAAAAAGAAAAAATCTCGTAAAACTAGAATAAATTTTGAATGAATCCTGCTGAATCTTCCTTCCCACCTTCACCGATTTCCTAACGGAATATCCTCCGTGCTACTTTTTATAGCAGCAAGAAAAATTACTCCCTAGTCTAGAAGACATTCATGTCGTGTGAGTTCTCAGCAGACTTCACATTCACAATTAAAACATGTCGGAGCTTTACTTACAATACTTACGCATTCAAAGAAAGTTTTGTTTCGAACAATCTATTTTATATTAATATGCATTATAAAGTTTCATTTCATTGCTGTGTACAGTACTAATCTAATTAAATTTAGAAAAAAAACTAGCGACTCGGGGATTCCTCCTTGTAACGGATATAATAGTAAACCTTAATCACATAAACGTTTGTAGTCGCATTCGCATATTATGTGCATACCTTGATTGGCTTCATTTTCTTTTTAATTTTTTTCGTCTCGTCTGTCTGATGAATACTGTTGGGAGGTTGGGACACCACCACCACCGTTGCTGTAACAGTTGGTTTGTCAGTGACGACAAGACAAGTGAGAGTCAAGAAGAAATGAGAAAATGAGGATGAGCAGCAAATGTCACGTATGACAAAATTAGATTATACAAGTATTTACTGTTAATTACCGTGTTTTGTAGTTACTACCACGTCTGATAAAGAATGAAACCACTACACTACATAAACAATCTGTACTGTACAGTTCTCTGTTGTTGTGTTGTAGGATAAATTATAATGGGTTATTATTGAGGATTTCGCAATTAAAAATTTTTATGCATACTTTTCCATTTTTTACTCCACTCTTCTCTTAAGAAAACGACAGTCGTTTTTGTAAAGTTGATTTGATGTTCTTCAGTTTTCTGTCCGTAGTACCATACATAAAAAAATTATCTTTACAAAGCACGTCTGTCATTGTTTTATATATTTCTTCTTACTTACGTTCTTATAAGTATTCCGTGACATTCTCCTTTCGTCATTAAGTCCAACGCAATGTGTGTCACGTTTGATTTCTTGAATGAAATTACACTTACACAAATTTGCTTTAAAACCTAAAAGGACATTAACAAGAACAAATAAAAATTATTTATTAGAAAAATATGGTCAAAAGCAAAAGAAAAAAACGAAAGTAGCAATAATAAAAATCGAGGGGGAATGCAATGCACCAAAGCGACTTTGTTTATATCCCTTTTGTTTTCAAATGAAAGAGATGACAGGAATTTAGCAGAAGAATGATTGCTAAAATGACTAACGACAGACTTCCTGCCTCCCTCTCACTCATTCCTTCGTTCAGTGACAAGATGGATTACTACAGATGCGATGAATTGTTAACTGTTCGAGTTTGAGCAAGTTTTTTTTTCTTAAAGTTTGTAAATAGGCCGGGTTAACTTCCCATCTGTTTCGCTGTCACTGTTTGTGTGTGTCCTAAAAATTTTCTTGCATTTTTTCTACAAACGTGTGAAAGCAATTCTGATTGAGTGTAAGCTTGTAACGTGCATTAAGCTCGAAAGAATTTTTATTGCGGAGAGTCAATTGTCTGTCAGAGCACCTGAATTCGATCATTAAGGTATCAGTGGGAGCGAAAATGATCAGATTGAACTCTCATTTATCTACAAAGAAAATGCGGTCCGGTCCTCTGGAATTTTTCGATGGACTGGATAATAAGTATTTTGCATTGATTAAAAAAGAGCAATTGCTTTTGCCAATCTCTTCAAAAAATCTCAGTAGAGCGCTCAGCGCTCTTCTGCTATGCAAATCGACTAACTAATCAAGCAAAAGGGTGGTGGTAGTGTGGTGTGGTGGTTGAGTGGAGGTATTACATCACATGTCCATTTCTATCGTTGATGATGTCGATGATGATAAGCAACTTTTCTATTCCGAACGAACGAAAGCAGAAGTGGTAATGAGCACAATAGACGAGCTAATGAAACACATTTCTTCTTTCCTCACTCCTCACATAGTTCAATCAAAGCTGGTTCCCATTTTTTTGTTTTAGTGTTTTGTTTTCTATACTATCGAAGAAAAATTTACATGAAAAATTACTTTTGATTACCCTCAAACTTCCTTGATGATTGACTTTGTTTCAATTTTTGATAAAATATTGTATCTTTCTTGTCGATATGTTGGATCGGAGGAACTCGTAAATCCACGAGAAGAAAATGCAAAATTTTTTTTATATTGTAATCTTCCAAATTGTAGTGTTTTGTTCATTCTTCGGTTTTATTTGCTGCTGTTGCTGATTTCAAAAAGATTTGAGTAAAAACTAAACTAAAACCAAATCCTCTTTTGAATTAGGGAACATAAGAAAGAGTTTAATTTTCATTGCTCTGCTCGTCAAACGTACTTGCCTGCTTGCGCAGCAGTAATTGGGCTTTTATATGAACAACCATTTGTACGATTTACTATATACAAAATCCACATCTTGCTTGCTCGCTAGCAAGTCTTAATTATAATAGTAAATTGAAACACGAAGGATTAAATTAAATGGAAAGGAAAATCCTTTGGCATTGGCACGTTGTTGTTGGCTTTGTTTAGTGGCTCATTATATATTTAATAAGATTATAATCATTAAAATCATTCCCCGTTTTATATCTCGTACTTAATACTTATACTCACTCGCTGCTATTCAAAAAGGGACGTCAACAACATCACATCACATTCACCCTAGTTCTCAGCTAGTACTCTCTCTGAATTTATATTATTGAACCATGTCGTAAAACCGCAATTGAAGCGGCAGATGTTACTACAACAGCAGCGCAGAAGCTTTTAAAGTGGAGCTTTAGTAGTAGTAGCAGCAGCAGCATTTGGCTGATTTTTTTGCACAATATCAACTCAACATCTCATCATCTCTCACATCAGCAGCAAAATAAAATTTGAAATCCTCCAACAAGAAACAAAAACGAGGCTTTCCTTTTGAGTTCAAGGCTCTGCTCTGTTCTGTTCATTCCAGCTTCTCTCTCTTGCTCTTTTATATCTATGTTTTAGGATAATATATCTATGCTTATTGCCTGTTTGAAATTTCATAGTTTGTTCTAAGAGGTTGTAATTCACTCTGCTGGACAAATCACTCCAGAAAATGAGAAATAAAAAGAAAAAGAAAGGATGAAAAAAAAAACAAAAGAGAGAAGAAGAAAAGATCTGACTTCGGGCAGATTTGTGGATTCCTTCACTCGTNAGGATGAAAAAAAAACAAAAAGAGAGACGAAGAAAAGATCTGACTTCGGGCAGATTTGTGGATTTCTTCGCTCGTCATCTCATCATCATCAACTTTTCTTATAGCTTTTTATATTACGCTATGATAATGTTAATATTCCCTGCTCGCGTCAACTTTCCCCTTAAAGTGTGTCCGAGTAAGCATTAATAAACGAGCTGAACCAGTAATTCAAAGCAACATTCACTTCACATTCGCATCATCATCATCATCTTCGCTATTACAATCTCAAACTTCTTTTTTCCTTTAACATAGACTGCCACTCTATATAACACTTTTACTTACTGAGCATTTAGATTTCGTTTCGTCGTATTGAATTGCCATTGCATTAATGCCGCTTGCATCGCATCGTATCAGGGAGAGTGGTAGTATGCCAGTAAGTGTAAGTACTACTCCACTGTCATGTCTTGCCAATTCTCTTCTTACTCTTTTCTTACCGACAATCTCCAGAAAATTTTCTTCAACAACAACGCTCGCTCGCCAGCTGACACCAGATCTTCGCCGGTTTTAGTTCGACTTCACTCCATTACAAAAGAAGTAGAAGAAGAATCGGAAATGATTACAAAAAATCCATTGTCCTGTCATATAAGCTTTACACAAGTACCTACATAAGCATAAATGTATTATATGTACATAATAATATTACTTCGTAGAAGTTGGAGCAAGGTGGACTTTGTGTGTGAGCTTTTTGTATGATTTGTGATATCAACTCATTGAATCATGATGATAGCTCTGACGATGATGATTATTCTAGTATGTTCATTCAATTCAGTTCAGTCACAGTCAGTCAGAGCAACTCGAAGGAATGAAGGAATGGAATGATGAGTTTAGTTTGTTTTTTATTAGTGCAGATGGTTACCTTTACCTTCCTGCAGTGAGTGAATTTTAGCTTTAGCTGTCTGCTCACTCCTCCTTTGATAAGGTATTAAAACTTTGATGATGGTGGTTTGACTCTTCTGGAGTTGCCTATGTTATTGTTGTGGCGCTTGTTTGCCCTAAGGTTGCAGGTAATTGTACCTTGTTTTTTACTGATCTGCCAAAAAGTTGGCTACCTGGTCTTGCCTGGCCGAGCCTGGCTACTTGGTTTCTGTTTCACTTACTTACTTTTTTAATCTCCCACTGCTTCCCATTTAAGATGATGAGTTTTCATCTTGTTTCTTCAATGTATATAGTTGTAGCTTCCTTGCAGGTTTTTTGTCATCATCAGCATGAGATTCGAGCAAGTAAAATAAACCTCCAACGTGTAACTACCCAAATGACAAATGAATCCTCGTCAAAATCTTGTTTTCACTTTTTTTTCTCTCTCTCTCTCTGTCTTTACTTATCATTAAATCAAATCGTTCGTTCCACTGACATTCAGAATTTTTAATGACATTTATGCTAAATTGCGTACCTCCCCTAATGTTTCCTTCAAGACTATAAATCGTATTCCTGAAGAATGTTTTTTTGCAATAATAACAACAAAACAGCAACATACAATTAATTATATTGATATTGATATATAAATATTTGGATGGATGGATGGATATCTAGATGAATGAAGATAGGAGGTCCGACCGACCTGTATTTTGTAAAGCAAATCATACTCACTCCTATTAGGTACTTATTTTTTCGGAAAAGAATTTTTTTTACTCCTTCTTCGGCTATTTATTTAGGCACACGTTTTCCATTCTGGGTAAATTCACTCCTATTAGGTACTTATTTTTTCGGAAAAGAATTTTTTTTACTCCTTCTTCGGCTATTTATTTAGGCACACGTTTTCTATTCTGGGTAAATCAATACTCTTGAAAAATGTAAAACACTGGCACTGAGTGAGACTGGGAGGAAAATTTATGACTTGTCATGAGACTATATTTACGACTTTTAATGAATAGAGCACGAAACGAAAGAACGAACAACGAACGAATCTCTTTTCCTCCCGAAGTAGTAGAAGGAAAGAAAAAAATGGTGTATGGAGGTCATGTAAATCATCGAATCATCAATCACTGGTATTAGTGCCGCAATGCATAATATTAAAAAACGAAGAAGCGGTGGCAAAAAAAAACTACTAACAGCAGCGAGCGTAGCCCAGCTTCTTATGTTTGAATGAAGAAAGATTGCCGTCAAAGAAGAAGGAGCGGGTTGCTTGCTTGCTTTTTTTTACTACATATAATATTAGTACTAGAGGCAAAGTTAGGTTTTAGGTACACAAATAAAAATTTTATAAGATAAGAAAAGCGCTCCTATTATTATTATGTTACTAGAGAAAAAAGTCGCCTTTAAGAAGGAGGAAGACGACGACGAACGAAGACGAAGGAAAATAGTAGTGAGGAAGGCTTCAGTTCAGAAAACTTAATTAAACGAGGCAGAAGAAGGAAGGGAACTTTTTAAGTATGAGTAGAAGACCTCTTTCATCAATCCTCCTCCCGAACCAATAACTACGGCAATAAATCCTTGTACTGGCACTTCCTTTTCCCTTTTAATTCTCTGCTTGAGCTTTAAGCACAC
>JAHZNJ010000749.1:0-41699 GCA_027744475.1 Lepidocyrtus cf. sotoi NNG-2020 | reverse complement strand
ATTTATTATTCCGGTTAAATAATAGAGATCTCATTATTTTTTATTTTGCCTCCAAATTATATGTTAATGCCTTGTCAGGTTGGATGATGCCTTTGCTATAAACGCTCTCTTATCAGCAGCACACTCGCCGTGGTTTCAGATAAGGTTTATTGACTCATGTATGCACAGTCAATAAATAAATAATAATATAGGCGCTACTTGTGCTTGGGGTCACCACGCCAAAATGAAGCTTTTTTTACTTACTTGGCGTTGACGCGGGCCAGTCAGTCAGTAGTAGTATTATTTTATATTTTATTCAAATACGGATGGGTTTAATGGATTAATCTGTAGCTTTCGGGAATATCCGACAAAAGGCGTAATATTGTACAGAATCATTGCTTAGAAGTAGTAATTTGCCTTGGACTGGCGTATGCGATGCATTTTTCTAATCCAGGCATTGCACGAAAAGATTATTCATCCAAAAAAGAATCCATTTACCCATTCACTTTGTCGGTTTTAACTGTTTTTGGTCTCCCGATTATGATAAAAAATAAAAAATATCTTGAAACTTTACAAAATCCCTATTTTGTTTTGCATTATTTTTCTGTCAAAACTACATCGTTACGTTTTTTAGAGAAGAGAGTGGTTTTTGTTGATATCTTATCTTGATGGAAGGAGGAAAACGCGAGGGAAAGAAAATGCATCCTCTCTTCTTCCTATTAAATGCTTTTATTATGTTTTTTAGAGAAGAGAGTGGTTTTTGTTGATATCTTATCTTGATGGAAGGAGGAAAACGCGAGGGAAAGAAAATGCATCCTCTCTTCTTCCTATTAAATGCTTTTGTTATCGATATTTCTCTCTAGTGCTTGATGATAAAACTAGACATTTGGTAAAAAGTCCTTTTTGCATTTCTACCCGTTGCGTTGTTGTCTGCTCTGCTCCAGTAGCTATTTACTGCAATGATGATGAGATGTTGATGATTTTTCTTCCCCTTCAACATTCTTAGTTAGTTAGCTTCCTCTCTTTCATGAAAATTGCATTAAAGTATTAATAATAATCCATGTTTATTGGACTAACTGACAATATGACAGGAAAGGGAATAAAGTTGGCGCATTTCGTTAAAAACTATCTATCTGCCTTCCTTCATAGAAATGGGTTGAGCTTGAGCTATGTTGAAGTGGTGGTTGGTAGTGGTAGTGGCTTTTGTTTATTAAAAACAAAACCCGCTGGGGAATAACACAAGTCACCATCACATAGTATTTGATATTAATACAATGCTGTAATATGTAAAGTTATAACGATACACGTCCTTTCGGTTAGGATTAGGATGATTTTAATAGAAGGGTACATGTTTTATTATTTTGAAATAGAGGAAATAGAACTGATGAACTGAACATTGGTAAAAACCCGAAAGTATTATTATTGTAATATTCCCGGAAGTAATTTTATGATCCAATAATCATTTTATTTTCTAGAAGAGGTATTAATACGTAACTAAGCTTTGAAGGGGCAATCTGCAATTTATTTATATTTGGATTGAATGTCATGTCAGAGTCGTCAGAAAAAATTATGGGGGTGCGGCGGGTGATTGGAAGGAAACCCTTTTTAAATGGAGGTATTCCCGTGGAGAGAGTTAAAGGAAAATTGGAAATCGTATTATAGTTGGTTAGGATTTAATGGAAAACGTATTTACTTCAAATCGGTGGACGGATGAAACCATTCATCCCTTTCCCCTATCATCATACTATTTCAGGGAAAGTTCTGCGTTAATAAAGTGCGAAAGCGAATCCCAAAAGGCGACTTTGCGTCACTATATTTAAAGTCTGAAGAAGACTTTGCATCTGCCACAATTTTTCCTGTTTATAAATATGCATAGTCAAAGTAACATTATGTTCGTCTTGTGGCTGTTGTGGCTGGCTGACCACTTTTCGTTTGTTATTATGAATTTCGGGGAAAAGGAAACTATAACATTTGAATAATTTTTAATGAAATGAGTCATAAGACAGTGGTTCATTTCATTCGGCTTCTGTAATGAAAATAATCATATGGAATTTTTAAACCCAAACCCTCCTCCGTCTGATCTTTTCTCTTGTGAGCTTCATTATTTTCTACACAGATGCATTATCATTCCTCCGAATTGGAATTGGAGGAAATGAAGCGCAATGAACCATTACCCGGTCGAACAGAGAGTAAAAAGGAATGAGACGAGACTCAACAGAATGTTTTTTATTAATTGCCTTTATTTATTGAATAGTTTGCTGCTTAAAAGTTCGGTTCGGTTGAACGGGTGGGTCGGTCGGTCGATTCTTTGATGCTTCTTCTTCATTCATAGTAGCAGGATGATCATCATCATGAGAGTTTAACGATGATCATGATCATGCTCACCCCCTCGATCACTTCATCTTCTGTCTTCTTGCAAAAGAGCAGAAATAGAATAGAATTATGCAGCCCTTCTTTTAAGCTTTAATAACAGCAACAACTGTTTTTAAACATTTGTGGTTTTCACTTTTTCCTCATGATGATGACGATGATGATATGTGCCTTTTCTTTTCATGGATTTTTCTTTCCTCCTCCACATCCACCGCATATTATTAAAGCTTCCTTTCAAGCGGATATGTGTAGCGGTGATGATCATGATGGTAGAAAAAGAATAAACGATGAGCCTCCTGAATAGAAGCGCGTTCATGATTTTCATGATTTTATGTGAGAACCTGATCAACTGTTTTCTCTCTTGCGGAGAGTTAGAGTTGCGTCGTCGGTCTCGCTCGCTCTCCTCAATCGATTTCAACCTCACAGGCAGTCAGTGAAGAACACATAGAAGGAAAATCAAGTTTAGGCATGTGCTATTTGTCGCTGCACTTGTTGTGTTGTGTGTGAGGTCCTTTTTAAAAGTCTCCTCCGAGTAATGAATCAATGAGCAGAGTTTCGTTGACTGGCTGTCATCAGCATTTTTTTGTCTTGACGGAGAAGAATGATTATGATGGGATTATGTAGGCGAGTAGCCTGCTTCTTGTTGTTGAGGATGAGGCTCCTCATCATCATCGTCATAATGAAATAGTTGATGAGCTTGCTGAGTTGAAAATAAATTTAGATCATTTCGTTCTAGTTACACGGCTACTTAGCAATAAAAAATGTGCCACGTTTAAAAAACAGATCATCATGAGCATCCCATAATATCATTAGATCCTATCTCTGTTGCTCTCTCCAACGAAGAGACAGACGAAGAAGAGGTAGCTTAGATATTAAAAAGATAAATTAAAGCTATATATAGCTTAAAGTACAATTTTGGAATTAACCGGTGAATGAATGAAGTATGCATAAAATAAGCATTAAAGAGAAAAGAGAGAAATTTTGAGTTCACGGATCAGTTACTTAAAACGTATCACCACATAATAGTGAATGAACATGAAGCATTATTCTCCTAACAATGCAATTTGATTTATCATTATTATCATTTTCCAGAGCATTGGTAGAAATGTAATGCGCTTATAATTCGTTTCGTTAAAAAATGAAGTTGATCAGATCATAGAAAAGTCCCAGCAGCAAGCAGCAGACTGATGATTGCTCATGCCTTATTGGCAAGCTATGGGCTAGGCTATGTAATACTTTAGCTGAATGTATTGTGGAAAAGGATGTAATGCAGTAGTAATTATAATTTGATATTGCAGCCGTATCATTTCATTTCACTCATTCATTCATCTCTCTTACATCAGTACTCTTTCTTTATGAAAGATGTACATTTTTCGGGTTTTTGATTTTGGAAAAATATGTGGTATGATGGTGGTATAATTCCACACAGTATATCTAATCATTACCATGCCACATTGATTCATGGTCTGGTGGGCATGAGCCATGAGCAAAGAGGTAGGTAAAGTATAGACTCTTTGAGGAATGTTTTTATTATTGTTATGAAAAAGAATAGAAAAATGCCGTGGAAAAGTGTAATTGTGAAGAAGAAAAAGAAGAAGAAAGAATGATTAGAGAAAAAGGAAATAACTGCAACTTCTGTATAAGTATAGTCAACTCATTCAGTGAATGAAATGAATGGAGTAATAATAGTCAGGTTTTTAAAAAAAAAGAAAAGATCCTTTTTGGTATGTGATTCGCTTCTTTTGACTTTAGGTAAAAAATGTGTTGTAAAATGAAAATGATTATTATTTTTTGAATATAGTAGTAATAGTTTTGCTTTTGGTTATGTAGATTTGTATTTAGGGTGGCGATGATTGTTGCTGCTGGGAAAATGCCACGCTTTTCACTTGTTACTTTGATATTGCACGGGGAATAAAGATTGTTGGAGGAGGGAGCAGAAAGTAGAAGGAATCTGATGATTACTATTAAGGAAAGGACTGGATTGAATCTCTCGTCTTTAAATTGTGTAATATTATATGAAGATTTCTTTTCTTCCTTTTTTTACATCACATCATGATCAACAGCATCTCCGTCGGCACCGTCTTGAGCCAATACTTACGGCTGCAAAACGAAACGGGTCTTTTTAATTTTCTACTGCACTTGTCTGTTTAATAATAGTACTATTTACATCAGAGCAGCAGCATCATATCATTCAGCAGGTAGATAGACTTGAAGCACCCTCACCACCACCACCACTGCTCATGCCTAGTCAGTTGAAAATGGTTAATTCCTTCCTCTTTCATATCAGTAATGTGTTATATTGCCGAAAACCTCTTGATGAAAATGAAAAATCGTTGGGTTCTCTTCTCTTCACTCAGGTATTTAACATTGTTCTGTCTACTGATGTGCCTGACTATCGCTTTTGAGAGTACTTCTAGTCGAATAAATTAAGATACACGATACACGAGTAACGCGTTCTATGAGCAATAATACAACAGCAGCTTAAATTAAACCCAGTCAACAAGGAGGAAGAGGTTCGAGCGAACGAATTCGAATGAATGAAAAAAGTATGAATGAATGAAGGGTTTGAAATAGATTGTTACGATTAAGAATTACGTTAATTTCGTTCCGGTTCACTGATATCGCGAACGAACGTCTGCCTGTTCTGTTCGCCAATTTACTAGAAGAGGAAGAAATAATGATTTCACCCACGTATGAAATACTACATACGCACAGTTCGATCAGTTTTATGTACAAACTCATAATTAATTCTTGAAAAATGAATACAACAATCAAATTGATTGATACCTAATCCAATCTGAAAATAAATGATTTTATTCTCAATTTATAGTCAAAGGTATATTATGTTACTGCTGCGCTGCTTCCTAAAATTAAGTTTTTCAGTTGTAAGTATATATGATAATGATGGGCACTGCCGAAACTAAAAATCGCTCTTCTTTATGGTTCCCTTCCTTTTACTGGTTTTCCCGTCAAAAAAGCTTTACATGAGTGATGATGATATCCTTCCCATGTGAATTTTCGATACGAAACGCCATAAAGCATAATAAAATATGTATTTTCCTATTGAATTTACCTGTACTTTCGCACTAGTTCAGAAAGTTATTACAAAAAAAGACTTTAATTTTTTATTTACTGATTACATGTTCATTGAACCGTCATCCTTCTTTCTTTCTTTAACCATCAACAAAATATTTTCTTTCTGTACTATACTGCTTCTCATCATCATCTCTTCAATTTTTCATCCATCATTCTCGGTAGCTTCTTCTATTTCTATTTATTTCTGTAGCGCTAAATTTTATTTTTGTGCAATCCCTATTTTTTGTGCGAGCGAGCTATAATGAATAATGAGAATATTTCGCCAATCGCAATCGTAGAGCCGAAATTCTTGAACAAGTCGCAAGGAAATTTTTGAATTTATTGCTCTGTGAGCAAGTTAATATTTTAAAGCTAGTGTCTTTTTTAGAAAGGAAATGAGATTTATTCTTCTTGGTTAAGAATTCTTTGATTTGCTATAGGATACTTAGGTACGTATAAATTATTATAAAATGGTTGCAAGTAAAGTAATAGAAAAGATATAAGGAAGGTAAAACTTATCAAAGTTATGTTTGTATCTACTTAGGTAACTTCTTTCTCACTATTGCTACATTTATTTTTTTATTTTGCCATTCTTTATTCTGGGAAAGAGGAATAAATTTTATGCGCATTACGTACCTAAGTAGAATTTTTGTCAAACCGAAAAGAAGCAGAACTATTTTATCTTCTTGTATTCATTTAGCATGTGTAGTATTTATGAAAACGTATGGCGTTTTGTCAGGAAGTTACAGCTTTATAGTTGAATAAAACAAATGTCTTTTTTATCTAACCGGTACTGTGCGGCTGGGATAGAGAACTCGTGGTGGTGGCAGTTGGTTTTGGTCTAAAATTTAAAAAAAAATGAAGTAAATGTTTCCCTATTTGCATTGTAGAAAGGTAGAAATGAAAGGATCAGTTTAATTTCGTAAAAAACTGATACAGACCAGGAGAAGAGTAAATGAAGAAATCATGTTTTCAAAACCCAAAATGACTTTTTTCTGTTATCTAACTTTACTTTTAGGCAATTTTTTTATTAGAATGAGAAAAAACGGGATGACAATGCTGATTATTTAGATTATTATTAAGTTGTTTAGACGGATGGCTGGCTGCAGATGCGTGGATGAGAAGCTTTTCTGTTTGTTTGTTTATGGATTGCATTAATAGAAGAGGAGATGATGTGACCTGGGGCTGGGAATGGGAAGCTTTTAAGAAAGTGTTCTGTAATAAAAGTTTTTTAATAAGGTTACTTTTTTCCCTGCCAGAAACGGATATTGTAACTATTACTATTTTAATTTTTGGCATATGAATTTCAATTTTGTGAATCCGTATTCACGCGCTTAGGTACTTACACTTACGAGTACTTACTACTCACACCAGCAAATCTAGCTACTATTTATGAATTTTTGCTGCTTTTATTGCTGAAATTTTAGTTGTTTGGATTTTTGTTTGACTCACCTCGAAAGAATTTCTTCACCAATTTCAAAAGAAAAGGTAGTGATGGTACTAAGCACAACAAACAACAACAAAAGAATACCTTTCGTAAGAGAGAACCAAGGTTTTAATGTTTAAAATATATTTTTTCTAAAAAAAAGTTGATCAATCACGACAATCATGTTAATGCACTGCGTTACTCAGATTTTGCTCGTTTCGGGTGCATTTCGTAGCAACACCAACCGACCAACCCCTCCTTAAAACAAGTGGATTGGGGTTAATATAAGCAGAAGAAAGGAAAAAAGAAGCTGAGATCGTGATTGTTCAATGACAGTTAGTTTGCAAAAAGGGAAATGGTTATAATTTGTTGTTATTTTTGCTTTACTTACGAATTTTGCGAAAAAATGTTATGTCCATCATAATGCGAAATTAAACCTTATAAAGTTACAGCTTATAAGATAGGGCTGATCAGAATCGTTAGAAATTATCTTGTGCATATGAGAAGGTTTATAAGATGAATTAGAGAGAAGCAGCGAACGAAGGTACATCAAACTGATGATACATGGCAGGGGTAAGGAATTGGTAAGATATCAAATCAACTTCGTGAGTTGTTTGGAATCCTTTTTCACTCCTTTATACATATTCACTTTTCCACCAGCTTAGAGCCTGACTTAATTTTTTTACCTTGTGTGATTATTTCTTCGCAAGTTTAAGAATGTCAGTAAGAAAGGATCATCGTCATCATAACACGTTGATTTTTTAAGCCAGCTTGCAGAAGGTTGATATTGATACCCACTTTAATCTCACTGCCCTTTCCCCTTCTGCCTTCTCTCTTTCGTAAAGTTTGAGTTGAGATCATATTAAGAAAGTTAAAATCGAATAGGTCTGATTGGGGAGGAAGAAGGAGTGATTTGAAGTTAGTTAATATGCATTGACTTTTCCAAGCTGAATGGATTTGCTTTCTCATATTATCTCTTATGTCAAGAAAAATATGATAAAGGGTTTAGTTCAGAAGAGAAGAGGGTGTGATGCCAATTTGATTTGATTGAGTTTTTATTGGAAAAGCCGTATTATTTTCTATTGTATTGCTAAAAACAAGTATGTTAAGTAGAAATTCCGGAAAGTATTAAGTAAGTAACATGTTTTGTTCAAGAAACTGAAAGGAAAAAATGGGACCATGAATTGGTTTTTTAAGTAAGTACATAATACGATCACATTCTCTCTCTCTCTCTCAGGTGGTGGTAGGTTAGGTTGAATGGAATGGCGTTTAGCTGGTAATTTCTCGTAATTAATCTTAACACTGCTCAACTAGAGCTGAAAAGAAGAAAAGATTTTTGGTCGTTGGTGATCGCTGATGTGATCAGTGATCAGTTAGGTCGAAGATATTATGACGAGAGAAGGATGCTTTTCGTAGAGATTTGTTTCATCATGTAAACAACAAAATGAGCCAATCTTGCGTGCTTTGAATCTTAAATTGTTAAAGAACCTTGTAAATAGTTTGTCTGGTAGCGAGAAACCGGACCATAACGCTTAAAAATAATTATTTGAACAAAATTGTACACACAGATAAAATTTTTGGGTACCTTTACACAAATTTTTATTGCAAAAAATTATGCTTTCGTAAATTGCGTTAAGCCCTTTTAATTTATCTTTTCATTTTCATTAATAGATTTCGTAACAACAATTTTTTTTGCATCTTTGCTCATCTTTTCAGTTCATTAAATGAGCAACAGAAAGAAGTACCCTTTCTCCAACTTTTTTGGAACGTTTTTACAACAATCTAATCATTTCTTGTCAGTTTTCATTTTATGTATGTTTTCACCTTTGTTTCTTCCAACCCTCCTGTACATCACCATCACACTTCAGTTTTTTCGGAAAAGTTTCTGAGAAAAATGAGAGATTCATGTCCAATTAAAGAGTCCCGAAAAATGGTAAGGCAAAGGCATAATACGCAGACAGAGAGGATCTTACTCACTGTCATCATCAATGTCAGGTAGTAGAAAAAGTAAAGGCCCAGATGTTGTTAATATAAAAACTGCTACCATTACTCCACGATTGTAAAAACCGTCAGTCAGTCCGTATAAAATGCATTGTTTTCTCCAGAATAATGTTTGTTTTATTTGTTTATCCGTGAGAAATTTACGCAAGACGTTTTACTAGTAAAGTAACGAAGAAGGAGAAGTGCTCCTTATTCTCCAATTTTTTACGGGATCACAATCCCATTTTCGACAGAAGAGGTTCACTCAAAAAGAAGGTGATATGTATTTTTTGTTCAGTCAAGCAACAGCAACACATCATCTTCTTCGTCAATCTATTGGTTTTAGATTATGAGAAGAAAGAGCAGATGGCAAAAAATTGGAAAGGCTCTACTTCTACTCTCTGGAGCAAAATAAAAAGTAATGTACACTTACGGCAAGGTTCCTTTTTGTTTTCTTGCAACCTATACGGGCCAACCTATTCTTTTGTGTAAATTTCTCATTACTCGGGAACATATTGTGTTGTTTCGTTTCTGTCTTTACCAAAAAGAACAGAAGCTCGTCATCGTCATCATCATTTTCTTAGCAGATCCACACACTTTCAAGAGAGTGTTTTTGGGTTTTCGCATTTTAAAGTGTTTCTTTTCCAGAGAATGGAGAGAAGAAACAAAACAGAAAAAGAAAGAAGATGAAAAAGTAAAGAAGGAAACTTTGAAGAAGGTGGTGGCAGTGGTATGGTGTGGTCATTTATAATAGAGTACAGCTTCAGCTAGCTATATATATTTACGATACATCTATCTAGTTTAGATTTAGTGAGGGGCAAAAGGTACAAAACAGTCCACCACCACCACCACAACACTTCTTACAACAACTTACAAGAAGATCCATCCAAACGAGGTCAAATTTTAATGTTTTCTTCTTTTGCTTCTTCTTCCTTAAAGGCAGTTGGCCTGATGCTCTTGGGCATATTGCTACTGAACTACTGTTTTTTGAGGAAATTGATGCTTTCCAGCTACCACTATTGTTTGGGGTAGATGATGATGTTGATGATGATGATGAGATGACGATGAAATGATGGTTTTGCTTCTGGGTATCATCTTTATATGGGCTTCTTCTCTTTCGTGATGCTACTGATGTTGATGATGATGACGATGATGGTATTTGTTGCTCTACTGTCATCTCATCCTGTCCAGAGAAGACAAAGAAGGAGAAGGACAGTCAAGTTAAATATGATATGGGTGTTATTATTATTACTGCAGGATGAACATGCCTTGATTGTTGTTGATGTTAATGACAATCACAATGCATATAATATTCTCTACATCCCTACATCTGCGTAGTAAAGAAAGAAGAAAAATGACAGTTTGATAGGATAGCTTGGTCAGTAAAAGTCATATAAAATGTGCATATTTTATATGATCTCTCACAACAGGGTGGAGGAGAATTATTATATTGCTCTTTTCTGGTTTTATATACGGGCCCTCAGCTTCACCTCTTACCTCACGCAGTCTTAAAGAGAGAGTTGGCTCAAGCGTCTATAATAAAAACACGGTGGCATTTGGTCAAAATTTGTTAAAGGAAAATGGCGATGTATCACGTAATAGCCGTCATCGTCATTCCCTTCTTACTTCTTCTTCCTCTTGTTTGTCGTCTTCAAGAAGAAGATGCTCTGGACAGTGGTGACCTACGAAAGGAATGAACTTGGGAGATTATATAATAAAATAGAAGTAGACGAAGATCTAGATGAAACTTTTTATTGCTATTACGTTGATGCGTCTGCTGCTGCTGCTGCTGCTGCTGCTGCTATTGTCTAATCTATTACGTTTGCTAGATGCTTATGCTATGACACTACGTTACATTTTGATTATTACACCAACAACAACACAACAGTTGGCAATGGTGGTGGCCAAAATAAAGCAACAACTCAGGGTGGTGGTGGTAGTGGTGTTTTGTTTGGTGGCATGAGCGTGGTCTTATCCTGTTCCTGTGGCTGATTCTCTCTCCTCTTCTTATCATATTTATTTACGAATCTTCTATTGCCCATGCTTCTTGCTTGTCTGGTTGACGAGCACCTAATTTTTTTCGGTTATACCAATTTCTGTTTCATTATCACCATGACTTTGAAGCTCATATAACAAGAAAGCTGCTGTGGGAAGCAGAGAAAAGAAGAGGTGAATGAGGAGGAGAAGATTCAACATGTGGATAATTTATGCCCTTATTATTATATTCATCTTTTTGCCACTGCTTGACTACTTATCATAACTCCAGATTTATTGTTTTCATTTAGCACATTCCCCCTCGATTATTGTTTCTGCAAAAATGTGTTTTTCACATGCAATTATTTTTTGCTTCTGTTAGTTGTTGCTGGTCTTTTCTCATCTCTCTAATAGAGGTTTGACTGGCTCCCTGTGTGTCCCTCAAAAAAATTGGCATTGCGGGAGAAGAAGAAAAAGAAGCGATAATGACATGATGACTACAAATGTTTCTTGTGTGATTCTCTATATTTTTTGCTCGTTTATTATTGCTTTTGCTGAAAATTATAATAGTCATTATGTAGCAAGATTTTTTTCAATGATACCTACGCAATTTTGTCTGTCATCTCGTTTTACCTGCGCAGAAATCTTTGCAAATTTTTGCTACATTAATATATTTATTTACCCAAAGGTTACCTCCCAGGCTAAATCAAATTATTCATTTTTTCGCAAAACTCCAGCAGCAGCATTAAAGCGAAACCACCGCCGTAGGTAGGTAACTTATATCTGTGGAAGAAAGTGCCTTTTTGGAGGAGAAATATGGTCCATCGACATCTGCTGTTACCGTACTTGTTTTTGTCAGAGTGAAATGAAATAACATTATAGTAAAGCTGTTCCTCCTGTTGCATATTCTTTGCTCTAAAACTTACCTTTTTACTTAAGAGTTTCACTTTACCCATCTGCTCTTTGCTCTTGTTCTTTTTCAACCAAAAAAGCACTAGAGAAAAAAAAGCCTGGTAATAATGATTAAGTACAGATACAGACTGTGCTCCTGTGAACCTAGTCAGGCAGCAGTCCGGAGAGTAGACGTCAATATTATCGGTCCTCTTCTCATGTCCTACCTCTGACTCTCTGCCAGGCTGATCCTTCTCTGATCCGGCATGGTCCTTGGTTTCTTTCCTTCCACTTCCAGCCTGTTGAATATTCACCTTTGACGATGATGATGATTGCTCCACATTATATTATTGGTCGTTGTCTTGTCCTCTCTGTTTCATAATAACAGCATAACTATATTATGAGAAAGTTAAAACAGAATCGATAATCTTTTTATTCTTTTTTTCCTTTTTTGACAGCAGAAACAGCAGCAGGGCTTTTGCTTTCTAGTAGTTTGTAATCGTTGAAGAAGAATTGACTTTTATACGAGTTTCACAGCAACAACAAGCAAAGCTGTAATGTCCATATGGCGTCATATTCCGGGTCTGGTCTTCTTGGAGAGCTGTTGCCAAAGACTGAGGCTAAGCTCAGGCTGTAGTAGTAGGAGTAAAAGTCAGTGTTGCTGGTTGTAGTAAAAATCGTAGTAAGATTTTTTTCTAGTAGTAAATAAAAAAATATAAAAGCACTTTTAATGGGGACATTACATTATGAAGCCAGGCTGAGAGCTGAGAGAGAGTAGCATGATATTATTACATTATTTTATTTTGCTGATCATTTTTCGGAGGGATTTCATATTTCATCCATTAAAAACACAAATCAAGAAAAAAGACTGGGTAGCGTGGTGGCTTGGCTTCCCCTTTCTTGTTAAGGTGGGATTTGAATTGAATCGAGTAATGTATGGGAGTTGAATTGGGATTAAATAAAAATATTGGGTATTGTGCACCTTTCATCATCATCATTATTGTTATATTTTTCTACATCTTTCGCATGATTCTACTACTTCTTTCTGCTACTACGCATTTCATTTCGCTATGGGCCAATTTCTGCTCTGCTGTGTATGATTTTTTGATTGTGCTTCTACCTTGAGGAGGAGAAACAGAAGAAAGAGAGAGGGTCCAGGTGTGTTGTGTGCAACAGATTGTCACAGAGAGGAAAATAATACGCCCGGTTTATCCATTGTTCCAAATTTTTACAAAAAGAAATGAGCTTGCATATAACTAACTCTCCCTACTTTTTTGCTGTATGATGATTGACGATTGATGATGACTAGAATAATAGGAAAGGATAAAGCACATTTTGCTTCGTGAATATCTGTCCTCTCCCTCCGCTGAAAACGCTTTTATTCTTTCTTTTGCATCTGCATTATTGTAAAATTTATGACTTATGCATAAAACTTTGTCATTATTATCCGAATTGCAAACATAGAAAATAATATTACTTGTATTGTATTGTGTACTTTCGATGAAATATTAATTTTAAATGGAAAAGTGTCTACATACTAATAATCATCATCGTCATCATCATTATGTTTGTGCGTGGTGGAGTTATAAGTAAATGTATTAATGTTTGATTTGTGTCATAATTTATCTTTTGTTTATGTTACTTTTAGATAAGGAATTCAAAGAGAGGGAGAAATGAGAATACAACATAACAAGAGAGTTGAAGAATGAGCAAAATGGATAATATTTTTTTTAAATGGAAAAATATGAGTGTACAAGTTAATAAGTTTACGTGAACACATTTTAAGTGAAATGTTGTGGAGAGAATTTAAAATCGGACTAATAGAAAAGCGCGTCATCATTATGTTAACAAACAGTTTGTCCTGGTTTTTAATTTTATTTACTATTCTTGACCAACCCTCCTCTCGCCTAAACGATTTGCATTGTGGAGGCTACTACTGATTTTTCCTCGTATTTGTGTAATCTTTTACAACAACTCCCACACACTCACTCCACGTGAATCTAATTTTTTACAAGCTTGAAACTAACTCTCCGTCCGATAAAAAGTGGAAAGCAACACAATCAGCACGAAGCCTGCCTGCATGAATTTGACAAAATGGAAGGCAAATAAGAAGCGAACGACGAGTGAATATCTACCTAACTTCATCGTCATCGTCAACCTTGTTTTTGCGGCGGCGATCGGTAAGTTATAAAAACTGCAAGACCTACTACTACCTAACCTTTACCTGTAATATTAAATGCATCTCACACGCATGATATTTATATGGGATCGGCGTTTTCAAAAAAATAAAATAAAATAAAAAGAAAGTAAAAGCTTAGCTGACAAGTGAGTGGGGAGGGAAAAAGTTGTTTTCCATCATAATTTTTTCCCTTCTATCTGTTTTTCTGAAAGAAGTTTTCTCTTTCGCAATTAATTGTGTTATGTGATATAGAAATAATAATAACATTTTCTTTTACAAAAAAATTGTTATATATTTTCTGTCGTAGAATAATCATCAAGTTAAAAGTAGTTTTCGCTCTTTAAAAATCTAATAATAATATATAATAATAATGGTAATATGGGATTTTATTTTATCCAGACTCATATTATTATTTATACATTTCTTGCTTGGGTAGCTTAGCTATATCTATCTTTCTTGCAGCTTAAGCTTTGCAACAACCCCTCTTTCGTTTTCGTACGTTTACAAAGTTGCAATAAGTTATGGGTATCATTAAGAAAGTCAGTTTAAGAAAAAGAGGGGGTATGAGGAAAGAAAGAAAAAAAACTAACCGAACTAGTTGACTAATTTTTTATTATTGTTACGAGTAACGAGCGAGTGAGTGAGTGAGTGCAACTGCTGTAAATTTTCTTCTTCTGTTGCTCTTAATAGTAGCAGCGAGCGACCGATGCCATCAACCACCTCCTCTCACTCTCCGTCAGTATAGCAGCATAAAGTGACCATGAGTGAGTGACGGGCATTATTAGACAATTTTAATACAGGAATTGGTTTAAAACCGGCCCAACAGGATATAAAATAAAAAGTTGCGTATGAAAAACGCAGCGTACCTGTTTCTCTACGTACTATACATATGTTTTACTTACTCTTCTTTTTTCGCAAAATTGTATCAAAGAGAGTGAGAGCAAACCTGAAAGAAAAGAAGGAGAGGAAAGCGATGAAGTAAGCACATAAGCATTTTGTATGAAATGTAAAATACAAGATCACGAAAAAGCAACAACAACAACAACGCAGGGAAAATGAAATGAGAAAATGTATGATTTTCAAATAAAGCATATTAAAACTTCTGGTAAAAGGAAGCCGCAACGCAACAACGGCAGCAGCAAATAGCAACAGAAGCGTATAATAAAGATCCGATGAGTAGAAAAGAGTAGGTATCTATTCGGGAAGGCTCTAGAGGACTCCTGTTGCGTTTCTCAGGCAAGTAAAGTAATGCAGGGCACTAAAATAAGAAGAAGAAGAGAAGCAACAGCGTCATTATTATTATCATCATCAGCTAGCTTTTTTAGTAAAAGCGTGTAAAAAAAAGTCTTATGAAAAAAGAAAAGATGCTCTCTCTCTCTTCACACAGGCATCGCAGTAGTATTAAGAAAACTCTGTTGCAGTGTGGCAAAGAAGTGTAAGAAGAGAATGAAGCTTTTGAAATTAGAAACAGCAGCAATATGGAAAAAGCTGATAGATTTAGATCAGATCTGTGAAGGTAAAATATACAAAGATGCAACAGCTATATAGCTTCTTCATCATCGCATCATCGTGGTGGTGATCATAATAGGTCATTTCTTCTTTATTCTATGATGATGGTCTTATAGTAGGAAAATTGTATACAGGATATGCACGTTGCTGTTGATTCTCTTATAAAATCCATCTGTCCTTTTTTGAATTGAATTGAAATGCCTATATACCTTTTATTATTTGAGAAAGAGAGAGAGAGAGAGAAGGAAAGCAAAATGCATTATTCTGAAAAAGAGATGCAATGGACGGGTAAAGTTGGTGGTGATGTGATGGTATAGTAGTGATGTTGTAAAACCCCCTGATCGTTGGTTTATATTACTTTGATGATGATGCTTCAGCAAAAGCAGCAGAAGCAGAAAGAGAAGCAGCTTTTGCTTCTGAAGATAATGTTACAACAACTACTTTACTGCTCCTGGTGAAGGAGAAACTGACACGGGATAATATGTATGTGCAGAGGAAAGAGTAAAGAGAGAGGGCTGATGTGAGTAGTATGAAAGTTCTTTCAGAAAAGACCTTTTTCCCTTTTCCATACAATACAAATGAATTGTTAGCTGTAGGTACAGGGGCTTTTGGCTGAATGTTGGCTTCCCGTTTTTATGATGGGACTCTTTAGCTCTAGAAGAGCAGACCAACTAACTCTACCACTACCACCACCACCACGGCAGCAAGCAGCACCACTATTGCTTTGTTGTATGGAGGAGAACACCCTGGGTACAAAGTGAGAGGGTTTAAGTTATAAAACCATTTTTTCACTCCCTTGAACCTCTCAGTTGATTCAGAGACGTTGAAGAGGAAAGAGCATACTCTGTGTCGAATTTTTATATTATTTTTTTTCCCATTGCACTACTTGTTTCAAAGCAATAAGTTCTTCTGGCTTCACATATAAATATTACATTCTACGCAAACCTAAAGTTTAACGTACATCTTCACATCCGTGTATTCTGTATTCTCGCCGTCATCACATCACCAGTAGATTTTTAAAAGCTTTGTTTAAAAAGTATTATTAAATGATTTTTTTTGGGAATTTCCTTTAAAAGTGGTCGATAGTTATTTAACGCCTGTTGTGTGTTGTTATCATGCAGTTTCATGATTCAGTTTCGCTGGATGCTTGTGTGAAAACTCAAAGTGAAACAACGAATGGTGTTGTTGTTTATTATCCTGGACGTAGTGGATAAACAAATTTATTTAATAGGATAGTAGTTTACTCTGGACAACTTTAAATAGCTATTACTGCTATGGACAATTCACATGAAAGTGTTCAGATTACATGAAATAATATTTTTAAGCTTAGTTGCGAGTGTATCTTATCATCAACTGTATAAAATTTTGCAACAGTAAAGTTGTACTCACTCACCACCGCCTGTGAAAGAGAACTCGCGTAAAAAAAGAAAGCAAATATGAGTTGGTGCACGACTCCTTCTACATCTCGTACATTAATAGCAAATAAATAGAGAAAGAGAGAAGCTTTAAAAGGAAAAAAATATATCATCATCGTGCTTTCTTCCTGTTTCTCTTCTACATCCTTTCTTCTCTACGTACCAGAAAGCTATATGCACACAAAAGTGTACTATAGCTTCCAGCTAAATTAATAAATATATATTTTTCCAATGTTTCCTTTCACACACAAAAGCTACACAATGATTCGGTGGAAATCAACCTCATCTTCAACTCCTTCATCAGAAGCACAACAAGATTCTTCGGATGCCGCAGTGTCTTGTCATCGTCGTGTAAAATCTATTAGAAAATCGTGTTCACGCTCTTCCACTTCTTCTTGGATTGGTAGATACTCTAGTGTTCTAGCGATCATAGTCATCCTTAATGTCATGCAGGTAAGTGAATAAATTAAAAATCAGATGGATGAAAAAAAAACTTATTAATGAAAAAGGTCACTTTGTTGTTGATTCTGAAAATAGTTTATTTTTACTCACATATATTTACGTGTTATCTCGGTTGTTTATCATCATCATTTCATTCCATTAAAAACATTTTTTTTAAAGAAATGAGTTTTTAAGCGGTGTTGATGATGATGAGTGGAAGCCGTGTGTGCGCTTGTTTGTATGTAAAAGGTACTGCGTATTCATAATTATGGAGATTTTTCCGATTCCGTTCACATTAACTAGTCGTACTAGCAGCTATTAATTCCTTTTGCTTTTGGCTTGATTATCATACGAGTTTTCAGGGATACTTTTTTTTATATTAAATGAGGTAAAGTTAATAGAAGCACAAGCATAGCACACGTCTCTCATCGGAGGTAGTATTAGTAGCAGTAGCCATTCTCGGTTCGTGTGTATTTAAAATAATAATTTTTACCAGTTTTCCCTATTTCCCCTTGATATTTCAACTCTTTACTTTTTCTTGTGTCAAGTTTTCATTATTCAAAGGCAAAAACGAAGAAAAAGAAGAAAAAAGTTGCTCCGATTCTTTAAAAAATCATGTTATGATGATACCCCGCATATTATATTCTGAAGATAGATGCGAAGTAGTTTTGCAAAGTAAAAATATCATATTAGCGCAGCAGCAGCAGCAGTGAATATATAGGGAGCTCAGGTATATTAGCAAAAGGTTCATCTTCTTCATCAAAGTTAAATAGTATTACTTACTACTACTACTACTACGATTACTACTACGGCATCGAGCTCAGAGGAGAAGTGAGTGAGTTTAAAAATTTTCCCACGGGAATTTCAGATAAAAGTTCAATAATCCACACGACGAACCACTTCGTTTTTTATAGATTGTAGGCATAAGCATCATCATCATATCATCATCATCCTATAATAATAGTTAAAAGTTTGACTTTGTAAAAACCAGTGAAGAAAGTAGTAGTAGTAGTAGTAGTATAATGGTTAGCTTAATATAAGTTACAAATGTGCTATTACTAATAACACGAATGCTAATAACACAACCAATTTCATCATCAAATCACTAGTATGACTGTCAGTCACTATAAATTTTTTTTATTTCAAAAGAGAAGAAATTACTCGGGCAGCAGCCTGCCTGAGTGAGTGAAAATTATAACCATATTTTAGAAGAACAAGACAAGAAGTTGGTGTCGTACCCATTTTATATAAGACCCGTTT
The DNA here is from genome assembly GCA_027744475.1 of Lepidocyrtus cf. sotoi NNG-2020. Lineage (NCBI taxonomy): Eukaryota > Metazoa > Arthropoda > Collembola > Entomobryomorpha > Entomobryidae > Lepidocyrtus > Lepidocyrtus cf. sotoi NNG-2020. The sequence goes on along the minus strand of JAHZNJ010000749.1, from coordinate 23,200 downwards.
TGTAATACACGTTAGCAAGTAAGCACTCGCGCAGATATATAACCGAGATAGCACTAAATACGTGAAATGAGTAATTTCTGTAAAAATACATAATTATAATTTCTCGTCTCCCTTGTTTCTTACGTAAACTTTTATATCCATACATAATACTTGGTCATCAACAACAAACAACAAATAATGCATAAAAATGTTTTATGTATGAAACGAGGGGGAGAGTGAAAAGAAGGAAAATAACAGCAAAAAAGTGATTTGCATTGATGAAAGCAAAGCTGTGAGTATAAATTCGCTCACTTCTTCTATTATTATTAGCAACATAACACAGCAGCAATTTTTTTATTATTTATTTACTCGGTACAGGTCTCGTACTGCCTTGGAGGAGTGTTTGAACTGCGACTACGTGATTTTGCAAATCCCTCCGGAAGAGACATGGACGGAAACTGTTGTGTTCATAGTAATCAGAGGAGTGGTTCTAATATTATTAGTGGTAGTAGTAGTGGTGTTGGTGCAGCGGTTGCTTCTTCTACGTCAAGTGATAGCAAAACAAATGATGTTTGTGGTGGACTTTGCATGACAAAGTTCCGCGTGTGTGTAAAACATTATCAAGTGACAATTGATCACAACCCGCCCTGTACATTTGGAGAAGCAAGCACAACTGATTTGTACGGGGACAAGGCGATTAATCAGGAGTTCAAATTTCCGTTTAACTTTCGTTGGCCGGTAAGTCATTCCTCCCTTTTTTACCTTTTATTATTATCTTTTATTTAGTGTAGCATAAAAAATAGCGGTAAGAGAATATTGTTATTATTGTTATTATCCCGATTGATATTATCAATCAAACAATTTAATTCGTGTTATTCATCTTGTCAAGAGTCAGTCCTTTTGGGTTGGATGAACTCTAATTATTTTCTCCATGTACTACAACAAGAAAATCCCTCCTCACTCACTATTAAACAGCCAAAGTTGAGAACCTATATAGATCAGTAGTAAGAGAGGGTTGTCAAAAAAGTCAAGGTTAATAATACAGATGAAGGAGATGGGTTGCTTTTTCTTTCTTCCATTTCTCTTTGCTACCACCACCACGTATACAATCATAGTATTAAAATAATAAAAACTCACACACAAAAGATAAATCTCAGACAGGCATGAAGAAGAAATGATGATAAAGTTTATTCACATATTGTAACAACAGCAGCAGCAATAGTAATAACATTCCCAGCCTCTCTTCTATATCGTCTCTTCGTTTTCTCTTCTTCCCAGACGATCCCTTCAGGGTCATCCATTATTATTATTTACAGATTAATTACGAAAGATTTTCTTTTCATGAAAAGGGGAATACGGAGAAGTATTAAGCTGATTCTCTTTCATCTCTCTCTAGCAATGTTGTCTCGTTCTCAAAAAAATGTAATTGTACAGGTACCTTTTTGATTATATGTTCATTAATAATGATGAAGGTACGTACATAGTGCTCACCGAGAAGAGGAGAAAAACAGCCAAAAAGAACATCTCATCTCCTTCATTTCATATCACTACCAACCATCACCATCATCAATTCTCTGCATAAAAGAATTAAGAAATACTTTACTTTTTTCCTTCTTGGTATGTTGGGCCAGATAAAAAAAGATTATTACTGTAAAGGTTGAGTAGCTCATGCTACCATTCTCTATCTATTCATATTCTACTACTACTGTGTCAGTATGAAGGAAAAGATGATCAGCAGCATCAGCACATTACCAAAAAATGATTCCTTCCCTTTTCCTACCTCTTCTCTCATTGAAACAAACTACCTTTTCCTCCTCTTTTCTTAATACAAAGCGTTCGAAGCAAGCATAAGCATAGCTTATAGGATCTTATGGCGGAGAGAGGATTCACCGTAATAATAACAATAATCTCCCTTTTTATTAATTTAAAAGCCTATTTTTTATTATGAGCATTAAATCAGTGAGAAAGAAGACGGTGGAAGAAGTAAAGAGAGAGAGAGAAAAAAAATCGTGTGTTTAAATAGAGAAAGGGTCCAAATCCAAAAGTCCGAAGAAAAACTATACGTTACTGTTACTACTTTTTTAATGTTATTAAGGTTGTTGTTGTTGCTGATGATGTGAAGGGTACACATTTTGGAACACACATAAAAATTATGCTTGAATCGGATGATGATGATGATGATATGCTGCTAAGAAGAAATTATTAGTAAGCTATTTAAGGTTTTTAAAGGTAGTCTGAAAGGTAGGACCGCTTCTTTGTAGAAAACCACAATGTTCATCATCATAATCATCAGAATGATCGTCATGATATAATCATGAAAATTATGATTTTTCTCGACTAGCTTAAAAAGTAGAAGAAAAACGATCATCTCATATTTTTTGCTGTTGAGAAACTGCTGCTGTAATTGTGTTATTTGTATGTGATGATGGTCATCGTTTTTTTCTACTATGCCAGTTACTAGTTACCTGCTCTCTTCGCTCTTTCCCTCTTTCTCGCACACACAGAGAGTGATTTACAAGTCTCACACATCGAATCAGTAGGAATTAGAATTGGCTTTTTGAAAGAAAGAGAGAGAGGTGGAAGAAAACTTTAGTATAGGGAATATTTATGACCACGCCCCGGCTCACGATCCAGTAGTTCAAGTTTTCAAAAATAAAAAAAGGAAAAGGGGGACTTTATTCAGAGTTGTCTGTTTGTGTGTGTGTATGTGTGTGCGCGAGAAGAGAAATGCACTCCTTCTTCTTATTTTTTAATATCGGAATTATAATCGCAAAGTAATCAAAAAGTATCTGTATCGTCGTTCATCCCATCATACTTTTCGTCGTCGTGAGTAAAAGTCCAGTTCAGAAAAAATACGGTTTGAATTTAAATCTTCTTCTTCGCTTCTTTCGGTTGCCGTATTCATTGCATGAATAATATGAGTAACTCTCTTGAGAGATTCATGCTGACTTGATCGGTAAATTTAGTATTTTCTTGGGAAAAAGATCCACTTTAATATTTTTTGTAGTAAAAAACTGTTTTGATGCAATAATGTGGGTACGCAAGCAAACCAAGCAAAAGCAAAATCTCTTTCGACAGTTTAGGCTCGTTTTTTATAATCTTTTTAGTACATTTTATATAAAAAAAATTCATCGGCAGAAATAAACTTTCCAATGGTTAGTCTTCTTGTTTCTTGTACACACGGAACAGAACAAGGTGCAAGGAATGGCATGTTTTAGAAATCATATAATCTACTACACTGCACTTCTGTTTCTTCTTCCCAGCAGTGGTCATTATAATTCACTCACTATACTACTGTGCCAGTCACGGACGAATGGGGAATATTTTTTTCGTAAAGAGGAAGCAGTGAGAGCAGAAGAGCGGATATTATAAGACAAGACATCTAGACAAGGAGGCTTTCTGTTAGGGGTCCATCTAACAGCAAACTCGCACTCCGCAGACTCATATTTAGCATCATTGCATTGCACTGCATGATTATATTGATGATGATCATGATGAGAATAATTCTTTGATGTTGATTTCATTTTCGAATTTTTTCCTGAATGTAGAAATAGGTTGTGTGTGTGTGCATATCTATGTAACATCTATCCACCTTATGACTTCCTTGCTTAGGTAATAAGCAATAAAAATAATGAAATGAAGAAACGAATGGATTTACTTTATTTTTTCAAAGAGAGAAAAGAACTTGCTGTTAATCATCATCAGAATGGGAATGACGACGACGATGGAGAGAAAGAGAAGTTTACAAGTTTGTTGCATCTCCCGCAGAGGCTTATGTTTTTATGCAGAAGAATGCGTTTCTAATGTATGCGTGCAGCGATAGAGAAAGAGAGAAAGAGAAGTAGCGAAGACAAGAAAAAATAGTCCTGTGTAGTTTTTTATTATTATGTTTACCGATGTTGTTGGTAAGAAGGAAATAAAGGAATAAATAGTAATGGTTAGATGATGGTGGTATTAGATGATGTACCACCACTGTCATCTCATCATAATAGTAATCTACATACATACCTACTACCTACCTTTTCCTCCGTTGTTGTTAGCAATTTGAGCAAGCAGGAGCTACATTAGCAAGTAGAAGAGTTGATGATGATTGCTCAATGATAATCATTTTAAATGTTGAATATAATAGACAAACTACGTACATAAACATACCTCAAAGATGATTTGGAAATAGGATCAATTTTATTTTATTGAATTGAAAAATTCCTTTCTCCCTTTCTTCTCTTCTCTATAAAGCCATAACCATTTATTTACTTGAGTTTAAACAATGACTCGACATCGCGTTGATCTGATTAGGAGAGAATGTTGCAATCCCGAATAATGCAATATGAATCATACTGGTTTTCAGTTTCGAGCTCAATTGAAAAGAACAAGAAATGCATAATATAAAAGAGCAAGAGATTCTTATCAGCAGACTAAATCGCAGTTGTTAGATGATGTGATGACTAGCTTCACAGCAAGTAGTAGTAGTAGCCATTCATCACGGTATTGTTTCCATTCCTATATAAGGAAAATTGGGATATTACCTGAGCAAGAGAGAATGATGATGAGCAAGTCAAGTTAGTCAAATCAAAAGTAGAAGAAGAGATATTAACCGAGATGATGAATTAAATAGATCAGAGAGCCCCAGCACCACACACAGCCCAGCAGCAGCGTAATCAGCCTCAGAGAAAGAGAAACAATGATTATGATGACAGACAGAAAGCGATCATAAAAGTCATTGTTATCTTCATATGAGTTTGCACACTCGATTTATTTGTTAGTTTAGTTTATGATATCGATATATTATTAAGATGATGTGATGAGGTCAGCGTAATATTACATTTACTGGGAACTCCTTGAAAAAAAATCTCTTACTTATTCTCCCAGCGATTGGAAATGATTAGTCCCGAATTTAGAAAGGGCCTTCATCTTCGTCTTCTTCTTCTTCTTGAGAAATCAAAGTTGTTTTGTGTGGGACACGTAAACATATGGATTTTTTGTGGGGGACTGGGACTGCCTTGCATGTGTCGAGATTTCTCAGGATCACGATGATGATCGTAAGGTTTCTTTACTACTGCTGCAGAAACAGCAGCAGCTGTTTTCTCACAGTTTCGAAAGAGGAAAAAACAAGGAAGAAGAAAAGGGCTTTCTTAGAAGACTTTGCTTTTTTCTTTCCATTTAGCTTTTTGTCATGAAATGATTTTTTCACCGGGACAGGAACAAGCAAGCAAAAATAGGAACTGTGGTCAATTTTTCGTTAAGAAGAGGAGAAAACAAACTTTGTTTCTTATTTACTATTTACTCCGACTTACTTACCTAAAGAAAGATTTTTTCTCAGGAGTATTATGATGTCTGTCTGCTCTGGAGGAATAAAGAAGTCGTGTACTAGTGGGTAGATGTACCCTTGACACGGCATGGCTTAGTTTTAAGATAATACTTCAGCATTAATAATAGAAGTGTCATATGTTCAGTGAAGAAAAAGACAAGGAGCAAGAGTAAGAAGAAAGGGAAAAAAGATAAAGATTAAAACTAATGAGTTCACTGTTTTCTATTAACGATCATCCACTTCTTCACAAAGGTCCCTTCTTCTGTAGCCATGTCCAGAATAAAGTCCCTTTTTTGTTCTAGATTCTACTTAATATCGATGATGATGATGATGATAAAGGTGTTCATTTCGATTTTTTGCCTCCATATATATATATATATATATATATATATGTTCCTGTTGCTCCTGTTTTTTCAACTGGGACCCTTTTTCACTCCCATAACAATATTGAATTTTAAACTCCACTCCGTAGTAGTAGAAGTAGAAGTCGTAGTAGAGATATGATATGGCTTCAATTTTACCTGTGAGAAAGGCAAAGTCACAGTTGCTGCTGCTGTTGTTTTGTTACTTACCTTACCTTCATTTCATCATCATCGTCAACAACAACTTTTCTTCTTCTCCATTTTAATAGTTTCTAGCTCGTCCGCTCTTGCTTGTTGAAAAAGGGATGCGAGGAGGGTCCTATATGTGTATACATACATCTTTCGAATCAAGATGTATGTGGAGATGGTGACCCTCACAACTCTATATCTGTTGCAGAGAAGCCCCTCTCGGGTATATTCCTGTTGCTTCTTCAGTAGTCTAACTAAACCGTGGGAACGAAAATATAAAAACCTTTTTTTCTTGGGTTTCCTTCTTCTCCTTCTGCTGCTGCTGTTGTTGATGATGGTCCTAGTGAAACTCTGTTTTCCATCACAATATATTTGTGTATATAGTAGAAGTAGAGGAAAGCTCGACCTTTATTTATTCTTTATGGTATCCAGCGAGCAAGCAAAGGGCTTCTTAAAAACTGACGTGACGTGCGTAACAGAGTATAACTATGTATGTATCTCTAGCTTGATTCGATGTTAGTTACGAGAAGGGTCTTATGCTCCCGTTGTTTGTTATAATAATGTCGATTTGTTAAAAAAAAAGAGAGAAGTAAAGAACGGCAGAAGGGGAAGCGAAAACTGTCTGTCTGCCTGTCTGACATTGACTCTCGCTCTGGTTTTCTTTGTGGGGAAGTGAGAAGGTTGAGATTTTCAATCTAGGGAAGGAGGAGAAAAGAAAACGATTTTTTTGTGAAAGAACGAAAAGGGGAAAGAAATTAGATACAGATTAGTCGATTACATTATTATCGTGCAGATGATGATGATCTTCTTATGTATAAAAAAGTTTAACTTTAAAGATGAGTATTTTAGTGAATGAATTTTTATGAACATGACCTTTATGATGTTAATATGTTTTTATATTTTTTGTGTATTCACAGGGCACCTTCTCCCTCATCATCGAAGCCTGGCATCACAACTCACCTGCTGTTCCTCCTGTTGCTTCTTCATCATCGGGATCTTCCAATAGGAAAATTAATGGTAAGTCAATCAATCAGTAGAAAGAGAAGACGGCAAAAGAAAGAAAAAAGCGATGTATTTATTCCAATATGTGATCGACTAAAATGAATTGTCCATCAGCAACAGCAACAACAAAAGCATAATTTTTTTCTCTCTCTGCAATTCGACTTATACTACTTTGTTAATCTTCATCTTTCAGTGTTTTCATTCATATGTCAATTTGTAAGTAGCTTTTGTGGTTTCTTCTTTTTCTTCTTCAGTGCATGTATGAGGAGTAATTGGGTCTGTTATCGTACACATTTCTGTAGATTGGAGAAAAAATCAAGTTATGGTTATATAGCTAGTCCTTTGTCTCCACAATGCTTGAGAGTTTTTAGCCAGGAAACAGGAAATCTGAAAAACAGTTGGACAACTTCCTTTTTAAAACGCAGCAAAGCAACAGCATCATCAATAGCAGTATACTAGGAATACACTACACTACGTATAGCTTGCAGATGTCTCTCTTTCTCTCTATATAAGTACGTCGTCGTCTTGTTTGATTTTGAGAAGATTATTAACAAATGAAGGAAAACCAATGAAGCGAAGCCTGATAGGATAGGATGAACTCAAAAGCATTATTGTTAGTCTTCTTCTTAAATAATAAAAAAAAAGTTTTTTTTAAAGCGAATGTATCAGGTTTGTGACAGTCACAGTCAGACTGACAGAATATTATATATTTTTATATGTCAAAATGAATTTATGCAATTACTTTTTACAATATGTATAAAAGAATGCAATAGATTGATTAAAGACAATATAAAAACTGAGTCAGTAGTCAATATACAGTAATGTAGAGCTATAGTTGTTATTATTTAGTTATTGTTGGTCGTAGTGATGAGATAAGCGTCTTCCTTTATTTTCTTTCTCTCTCCCAGATTAGAAAAGATATTGTCCTTTTATGTGACATGTTTTTTTCATACAAAGCCTTAAAGAATTAAGAACGATGATGATGGCACAGCAATATTCATTATTAAGTGCAGTACCGTGTAGGTCATGAGTGTGGTGGTTGCGTTGGTATAAGCGTCTTCTTCGCCTTTACAACTTTGCTCTGCTCACTCATCATCAGGATATTATGTTATAAACTAAATATGTTCAGGCAGGCAGGCTACATTTTTTTCAAACAGGAAGCCGAGAATCATGATGATGAATCTAACACAAATATCTCTGAAGAAATGAACTGTACATCAATCTGCATATTTTATCCTGTGTTGTAAATGGTAAAGACATTGGGAGAGAAGAAAAAAGAACTGAACTAGCAAAGAAGATTATATTTCCAGATAAGTGGCAGGGCCGTGGGATAAAAAATACAGCGAGTAGTTTTTTATTATTGTAATAATTACAAATATACAGCTTTTTTTACTATTAAAACTGTTGCTGTTGAGCTGAGTGAGTAGGTTGTGATTGACAAAGGATAAAACAACGAAGATATGATAAACGGGGGAATATGAAATTAAATGAACTCACTTCTCCGCCTCTTTCTCTATTTATTTCCGTATTTTTTTATTAAAGTGATATTTCTTTAAAGTAGAGAGGCACGGGAAATGCCGTTATCCATAAATAAAAAAAACTAAGGCTAAGGCTGAGAAAGATAATTTGCTTTTTAATTTAAAATCGGATTTGATAAGTAGTAATTGTAGAAAAGGATGACAATTCAAGCATATTTATTGTAAAAAGGAGTGAATATAATTTCTATTGAGAAATTGAGAGGAAGTTGGTAACAAGCAAAAGAAAGATAATATGGAAATCGATGTTGATAAACCCGAAACCCAATTGCCTATTCTCCGCATTCGATAAGCAGGAAAATGTAAATGAGTTGTATTACTATTATTATTTCTCTATTTTCTATACAGACACTCAACTGACTAGTAAACCAAGACTTGTATCCCGCATGGGCATCCAACAATACTTGGATGTTGGTGATGAGTGGCGTCCACGTGAATGGACAGGAAACGAAGGTCAAGTAAGCCTTACTTACGAGTACCGTGTCACATGTCTTCCGGACTACTATGGGGACGCTTGTGACAAGACATGCAGGGCGCGTAATGATACTTTCGGGCACTACACATGCTCTGACCAAGGGGATAAAATTTGTCTTCCTGGATGGACTGGAACCTATTGTGAAAAAGGTAAGAACAATATTCCTTTTGTTTCATTTCATTCATCAATTGAAGAAGAAAACGGAAACTAATAATAAAGCATGAAAATGCACCAAAGATGATCGGTGGTCGTTCGTTCGTTCGTTGGCGGATATTATGCTATAAGAGCATTAACAAAAAAGCTTCTATTTGATTTCCTATATTTCTGTTAAACAATCTCTCTCTCAGCCTTACTCAAGCATTGTTGTCTTTCTTCTTATGCTACTACATACGTTGTTAAAGCTGATATTTTTCAACGGAAGTTGGGTTACAAATGCACACACACACACACTCCCTCAACTAATCGGGCAAACTTAGCGGAGTGAGAGTGTAAATCTTATTATGTATTTTCTTATTCCATTTTTTATTTCCCGGATTAGATTGAAATTGTATGTGTATGTAAGTAATGTGTACACACTCTTCGCTAACGTACCTTGCTGGCATATTCTCTTACAAGGTTTCATTATCATCGTCATCATCATCATCATCAATTCATATATTTTTTTCTTCTCTTTTTGCTTACTTAACTCACTCTTTCGAAAACTTGCTCAAATATACCGCTTCCGTCCGTCCGTACACACACTTTAACAGCACTCACCAATACACACATAAGCAGCTTCCTCTTTCTTTCTGCTGCTGCTCCTACATCCGTTCCTCAGTGTGTGTGTAGTAGTAGTAGAACTTGTAGTAATTTGATAAGGTATATTATACACCGGGGAGTAAAGTGGAAAAGAAGAAGATATATAATATTAAATATTATAAGAAAGAAAAGAGCCTCTCGCTCAATAGGGTTTTCCTGCTTTTTACAAGAAAAATATAGTGGTAGTAGTGAGTAGTGGTAGATTGATGAAAAGAAGGTAAAAGATGAGGATGAGGAACAGCAGCTGGTCCATATATATATTATACACAGCACACACGATTTGCTCATTTTGATGCAATAGTTAAGTAAAATGCACTAGTTGCTCTTTTTCCTGGCAGTTTCATCGGCCGTCACAAAACCACCACCAAAGCAATTTTATAGTAAAAGAAAGAAAAGAAAAACCGGACCATATGTATAAAGAGTTTTTACAAGTCTAGAGCATTGTGCAGAAGAAGAATACGTAATAATAATTTCAAAGAAAAGGGTTTTATTTCTATTGCAATGCAAGCCCTTCTTCTTTTGATGTTGCTGATGATGATGATAAGTAATGGTAATGCTAATAATGTTGATTGTGATTATTAGTATGATTACATTTGCTGCTGCTGTTATTGTTGTTGTGTGTGTACGACGAAGCTTATTTACCTTTTTTAGCTATATTATTGAATATATAACTTCCCTTCTTTGCAAGATTGTTGTCCTCATCCATCTCTATTTATCTGTTATCCTTTTCCTTTTCGTCGTCCTGTAACATAATAATAACCTGGACTTGCTTCTTCAGCAGCTTCCTTTAGTTTAGTTTAGTTTCTGATTCAGTCTTGTCTCTATAAAATAAAAAATGCTTAGATTTATATGATATTATGCATAAAGAAAGAGTCTTAAATTGTTTATGTGGGTAATCTGCTAAAAAATAAGAAAATCCGATAGAGGAAGGATAGCAGCAGTAGTAAATGACGATGACGATGTTTGGTTGTTGCTCTTGTTCTTGACTAGAAAAAGTAAAGTCGGTAGGTGAGGTATTCATATAATGGTGTTGGCTACTTATAATAAAGCTACTTTTTTATCATTAAAATGACGACCAAGACGACGGTCATGATGATGATGATAATAATGACGATGACGATGAGGATGATGCATTGAGCTCGTTCATCAGACTGAGTGAGGAGATAAAATGGANTCAGACTGAGTGAGGAGATAAAATGGAAAGAGAAGAAGAAGAAGAAGAGGTAGAAATGTAACAAGAAGAAAAAGTAAACGGGGGGCTCTCTCTCTCGTTCTCTTCTGTCCGGAGTGGAATGCTGCTGTTGTGTATTTTTTTTCTTTTCCAAGTTGCTTTTTTGAATACCTTCGCATTGCACTTACTGTTCTTGTGCCGATGCGATGATGAAGAAAGAAAAGTGAACAGAAAAGTCGTGACCAAATGATGAAGAGTAGAAGAAAGAATCTGAAAATGTATATTTCATCTTGCTTGTTCTTCCTTTCATTCCATTGCATTTTCTTCCAACTTTGTCTTTTCTTGTGGTTTCCTACTATAAAAAGATGCATAAAAATGCACAAGCCTTTCTAGCTCTCTTTTTCTTTCTTTCTTTCTTTCTTTCTTTCTTTTCTATCGCTGCTCGCTCTATGTGATGGACGGATAGACTGACGGTCTTGCTTGGTGGTGAGACTAGTCTACTGGTTTTATAATTTATACAATAATAATTTTATAATGTGATACGTAATAATGTAGCTAAAGTTGGTGATGGTTTGGTTGTGCACTTGACTTGCTCTTCTTTTTTTCATTTCCCTTCTTAATCTCACACCGACACATCATAAGAAAAGAGTAAGTAAGAGTTTTTAGACAAGAAGAGAGAAAAAGTGAAGCTTGCCTCTATTATCAAGACAAAAACTCACTGGCCTGGAACAGTAGAAAAATGTACAAATTTCTTCCCATCGCATCAGTAGCAGCATCATTCGTCGTTTTCGTTGTTGTGGTGGTTTGGTTTTGAGTTTGCTTTGGTTTGGTCATGATGTAATAGAAAAGTAAGTAAAGCTAAAAAGGTTCCTTCCTAACAGGAAAGATGAAGCAGCAAAAGGAGAAGCCCCTCTTGTGCTACAAAATTTTATTCAGCAGCAGCAGCGAAATGTTAGCTACAGGTAAATAGGTATACAGAATAAAAGTTGGTCTTGGTGGTAGCTTTTGGCAGCAGCAGGATTTCGTTACTTTTGTAAAAGGGGAAATAGAATTGTGTAAAATGCAACAGGCAAGAATAAAGTCAGTCAGATGAGGTAAACGATAATAGGAATGATTGTTATGGATGAAAATTTTTTGCTCCTTGTTGCACTTCTTTTTTTCAAATGTCCCTTCTCTTTCATCATCATCAGCATCATTATTTCATCATTATATCATCAGCAGCAGCTTTGCATTACCTTGCAATAATATAATGTTGCGTTAGTTGAGAAAGCTCAAGATAGCGAAGCTCAAGTAGTAGTAGGTAGAATTAGGTAGGCACATATTTATTATTATTTTTATTCTCCGCTTTTTAAATCAGAAAAATTCCCCCGTGAGTTTAAAAGAAGCTACTTTTATTCTATATGTGCAACTTGGCCATTGTTCATCATTTGATCATTTTCAAATGCTCAGAAGAACTCAACAACAGCAACAGCATCATCAACAGAAAAGAGAAAGAAAGAAGAAGAAAGGAAGGGAAAAAATCCAAAAAACCTTTTTAGTTCTGCTTCATGCGTTTATGCCCTCGTATACCTACCTACTACCAACCAAACTGTCTTCCTTCCTACGGATATATATGGTTGCTGTTATTTCTTTTTTTATTCTCCTTCTTCATTTTACTTATACGGTCTTTCTTTTCTTATTAAGATGATCATTTTGTTGATGTTGATGATGATCTTGGTATTCATTCTTTAAAATGAATGTTTTGCTGCTGCCGTTCTGTAATGCTCACTCTCCTCACTCGGCTTTTATGAAAAATTAAGCGAGAGAGAATATTTTTACACTTCTGAGAGCATTGATTTCGTACAAGAATGGGGGATGCATTTTTTAACGTGTTAAAGTTATGTAAGTAAAAGGAAGAGAAGAATATTGCATTCATGAAAGATGATGATGAGTGGTACACATATAACGCGTTTAACGTTGCGGTTTCTTCATCATCATCATAATCATCATCTTGTGGAAAATTCACAGCATATACAATATATTTTTCATCGGGATTCGTGATGGGTTCCATAAAAAGTTACTGTTGTTGTGTGAGTATTTATATTTTTCTGGGGATGGATGTACAGTACTGTGAAGGGCTTTTGAGTCATCATCGCATCGCGCAACCATCGGCATCTCTTTAGCACAACATTGCATGCCGTCAGTTCACGGTATAGTGCATTACAAGATGTTGCTGTTGTTGATGATGATGAATATTATTGCATGCATGCGTAACATTTTTTCAAGATGGAGCAGCGGAGAATTCAATAGTCATAAGTCTATCAAAATAAGGGAGTTCTTGCGGGGAAAGGGGTAAATGGATGTAAAGAAAAGGATTGAGGGCGAGAGAGAGAGAGAGATGCAAATGTGAAGGAAGGAAGGAAGAAGACATCATCCACTACCACCACGTCCGTCTTTTCCCCGTCCTCCCTAAAAAAGTTCATTAAGAAATGGGCTTTTCCCTCGACTTGAAGAAATATGAATGTGTGGCTGTTGTGTGAGTGCGAGCTTTTTAAAAAATGGAAGTGGAATGGAGTCCATCCATATGGGTTAAAAAATAAGTATCGACATGGGCTTATTAAAAAAGGAAAAAGAAGAAGGAAAAGAGCAAATGGTAGCCAAATGCTACCGATATAATATAATAATATTTTTTTCTTTTCGGGGAAAAAGCTTTTTAAAACGAGAAAGTGTGTATGCGGATGGATGTGTCTGTCTCTTAAAACAATTATCATGATCGGATAACGCGTATTGAAAATGTTTCAAGTAGTCTTCTTTTCTTCCTCTATTCTTACTCAACTTCTGCAACAGCAGCAGCAGCAGTAACAACAAAAACGGCAGAAAACTCAGGTCACTTACTCATCCTCATCATCATCAAAACATAGTTTGCAGATGGTCTTTCTTTTTTACAAGAAAGTATTCTTAAGTCTTCCTCCTTCTCTTCTTGCTAAGAAAGTTTGAAAAGATGAAAAGAAGAAAATATCATTTTCTTCCTCTACTTCTTATTCTTTCAATCATTTTTTTTCGTTTGGCACAATGAGAAGTTCTAGAAGTAGGAGAAGAAAAAGGCGCAACAGTCAGTTGATGGTCGCGTTCCCTTTTTTACATAAGACTTTTGTGTAAGGTAATTTTTCGTCATATATGGCAGAAAAGGTGTGTACACTCCTGTATTTCTTCATCTACTTACTTTTTCCCGAAAAAATCGAGTTAAATAGAAAGAGAGCAGATGTTGTGCGATGGATGGACGGACGGATCATTGCAGTGGTGAGGAAGATGATGCTCCTGATGACGATGATGATGATCAAAAAAGGAACGAAAAATTTTCTAGATATGTTTGTATTGGGTATTAGTATATTGTGGACCCCATCTGGCACGTGCCCTTCTTTTTGCTCGCCATTTAGTTTACCATGGATGGATGAAAATGGCCGAGTAGGAAAAAAAGTTTTTTGGATTGTATGAAAATACTCCTGTTCTGTGCCTGGCTTGCTCCCGATGACGATAGCTCATGCTATATTATAGTAGCTTCTCTTCTGTCTGATAATATTTCAGAGGATAAGGTGAAAAGAAGCGTCTCTTCTTTCCTCCTGCTATATCATCATCAGGCCAGGCACTGCACTACCACCACCACCATCAATTTTCAACATTAAGGATCGGATCGTATTATAAACTATAAACTTTGCCGGATGGAAATTATATACAGACCAAAAGAGCCAGTCAGAAAGAGAGCGAGTACAACAGTAGTAGTAGATTGAATGGATGACTGGTTTTTGAGAGTGGAAATATAAATGCATGGAAAAAACTTGCTACTACCCTGCTCACTTTTTAACCCTATTCATTTTTGATACTTCTGCTGCTGTTCGTTTCTATTTGTAAAATAATATTGAGCAGGAGAAAGACGAAGAAGAAGAGGGGGTTGCTATTTGCTACTGGTTCGCTTTTTAGTTGGTTGCGTTTGCGTCTGCTGTTTGATGTTGTTGTTGTGTTGTGCTTTTTTAAGCAACTGGTTACCGGTTAGTTACTTCTCTGAAAAGTGCAGTAGTAATAGTAATGGAACGAGCCGTTTTTGAATGAGTTCTTTCTATTATGTCAAACAACCGATGCGATGGTTGAGGAATAGATAGGTACATATTTTATTCCGAGAGTTAGCTGAACTGACAAAAATAAAGTGGCATTTCGTTCCTATCACCGAACCATTAATTGGTCCAATATCAAAGCGATTTTCTGATAGCTGAAAATAAAAATCGACAAACTGCCCAACAGCTCCTGTTTCTGATAAAAGGTACAGGCAGGAGAGGGAGAAAGAAAGTGAGTCAGTTGCTGAGGATTTTTCGCCAACAGTCAACAGAACGGAGATAAATGACGATGCGATGGTGCGTCAGTTGTTTCATCTTTATTCTTCTGCTGTTTAGAGTTTTTGGAGGGAAGTGAACTCTTAGTTTCAGGCGATTTTTTTCTTCTTTCAATCCTTCTTCTTAAATCCTAATTATGCAAATTTAATAAAAAAAAATATTATCAGAATATTGCCTAGCTCTGATTTTTTGCAAATGTTGATATAGATAATAAATAATAATAATGAGCGAAGACAGATGGGTTCCTTTATTATATTGATTCGATTAAGAAGAAACGAAGAAATTTTTCGCTCGTTTTCTTCATGAAGGTCGTCATCGTTCATACCTTAGAGAGTTAAAATGTAGTTAAGTGTAAAATATTCCATTTTATAAATCTACTTGATATGGCGATGATGATGATGAGCCTAACGTGCCAGTAGCATACTTACATATCTAAATAAGCCAAAGCGAAATCGCATTTTTCACACATTATCATTCTCTTTTTCATTATCTTCTAATACAAACTGTCTCTTGGAATATCATGATGGTAGTAAAGTTTATTATCGTAATCTTCGTGATTATCACATGCAAACTTTTTTTATTCATTCTTTCCCTTCATCATATCATCATCATCATCAGCATATAATATGCATTTTTTTATTATTTTTTATTCTTCTTCGTTCTAAGTTGCTTTGCTTGAAGCGGGTTAAAAGGTGGCAAAAAAGTGTTAGAAGAAGGTGGCAAACATGGTCACAGGAAGGAGGATGGAACTTGAAAACGTGTGTGTTTTCTGCTTTATTTTCTAGTTTCTTCCATCCATAATCCACACACACAGGTTTTATATTCCACCTTAACAACAACAATCAGTATCTCCATCAGCTCTCAGCTGCATTTGAATTGCATGACGAGGAAGTTTTAAAAAATTCAGTGACTTCTCTAAATGCGTACGACTTCATTATCCTCATTACTATTATTTTACAATTTTTCTCAACTGGATGGATGAGCGTATATGATGGGAAATACTACATCAGAGAGAGAATAATTTTCTTTTCCCCATCAAAAGGAAAGGTGGAACATACGCAGTAAAATATATTTTAATACATATATGTACACAATACACACACATAAACTACGTTTAGAGAGCTTGAAGCTTCTTTGCAGTTTGTTTGGCTCGTGTTTTGTTTATTAGAACTGGAGTAAAATGTGCAAGTCCGCGTCCATTAGAGAAATAAGTCATACATGCCTGGAAGGCATATGAGGAAAGTTGAAGCGTGTGCGTCAAATTTCTCATAGGTAGGTTTTACGAATAAAATAGATGATGATGATGATAGTATACCTACGTGCCCTTTGCATGACTCCGTTTTAACTCATTTAGTCAGTCGGTTCTATCTCTTGCATATAAATAT
Organism: Lepidocyrtus cf. sotoi NNG-2020; assembly: GCA_027744475.1. Taxonomy (NCBI): domain Eukaryota; kingdom Metazoa; phylum Arthropoda; class Collembola; order Entomobryomorpha; family Entomobryidae; genus Lepidocyrtus; species Lepidocyrtus cf. sotoi NNG-2020. The sequence goes on along the minus strand of JAHZNJ010000749.1, from coordinate 6,632 downwards.
AAAACTGGAATGATTATTATATATTTTTTTATATTTATGGCCAACAACGAGCAGGTTAAAGTATTTCATTTCACAATTGCGTTTTAAAATGTATTAAAAATGTTTTCTACTTAACTTGTAACATTCAATTTTGTGGAAAATTTAGACGCACACGAGTCTGGCATTGTTTAGGTATTTCGGTTTCAGAGTAAAAGTTTTAGTTAGAGACATTTATTCATCATCATCATTGTAATAATGGCATATGCTTCTCTCATGTTGCATGTTAAGTGTGAAGTTTTTTTTGGAATAAGTTGATGGTGAAGCAAAAATGTCTTATTATTTTATTGGCCCAAAAAATGTGTATTATACGACGACGAGAAGAAGAAGACAACAACAAGCTCATTATGCTCATTTCACTACTGCCCTCCAAAATAAAAATGTGTGTGAGTGTGAGCATTTTTCCATACTTTTCTGAAAACTGCCTCTTTCTTTCACATAATACAACGAAACTATTGAGAAGCAGGCAAGCGGTTTTTGGTTAGAGTCGTTTCTAAGTAAGCATCAACCACGCCATTTCATTTTTACGATATTATGTTATATGTGGCGGGCGGTGGTAGTAGTAGTTAGTGGTGGTTGTAATTTTAACTTTTTTGAGAACCCAACAATCAATTTCATTCTTTATCATTATCATTTTTCGTTTTAAGTACGGAGAGGGGTTAAAAATTTCCAGAATTTTTTGAAAAGTGTGCTTTATATTATTTAAGCAGTTTTAGTTTTATTGTTTCAGCTCACGACAGTAACAATAACGGCTTTTCTCTCTTCTGCCGCCAATAATAACTAAATATCTTAAGGAAAAAAGCTTAATTTTACAAAAATGAAATAATTGTTGCCGAGGATTTTTAAAGGGCCACTCTCGCCACTCCTACATAAATTACTTCATTCATTATTTTTTCCCACTCATTCATTCACTCATTCATTGACGAATGAAGCCGTAAAAAAATTCGGCTGTAGGGCCAAAAAAAGCTTATGGATATAGGCGCGACGACTCTCCACGCTATAGGATGCTGGCGAAGAAGAAGGACTTTTTATCTTGAAAATAACTTTATAATATGCAAGCGCACGCATTATTATTATGATAACAGGATTTCCTTTTCTAAAGCTCATGTTAGGGAAAATCACTTCTGGTTTGGCTTTATTTTAGTAGAGTAGTAGAATGGATATATATGGCTATCGTCGTGTCGTGTGTGATGACCTGGCTTTGCTCATTAAAACACAAGGCCCTCATACATTATGTAAAAAGTTTAAACTGAAAGACGCACAGGACAGGCTTAAAGTAGAATTTTTAAAGATTTCCTTTTTAAAATGGGGAGTCGGTGACTGAGCCAGTTAGAGTCAGCCACTGTCCTGCCTCTGCCATATCTGTCGTCCCTTCCTTTCCCTGTATGCGGTCCCTTGTTTATCCGTTATATTCTGTAATGTTTGGCTAGTGAATGAGTAAGAGCCAAGAGCGCTCTACGCAGCAGCAGCAAAACAGAACAACCACCATTAAAAGGACTCTTTCTCTCTCAGTGTTTGAGCTTGGCTTGAGCCTTTGCCTTAGCGTTTCTGGAAAAGGATGTCTGGTTTGCAGCTGCTTCGCCGTTCGTTTGTTGCGTTTCGCCTGTTGTTGTATGGCAGCTGCTCCCTGATCGTCGTTATCTTTTTTCCTGCTTATTCCCTGCCTGCGTAGCCTTTGCTACCTTTTAGCTTCACTTCACTACCGAAAGCACCACCATCATCATCCAACAACATTCGGTTGCGTTCTTCACTTCATTCAAGCCATATTATAGGTCAGGGTATTCTGTCTCTCTCTCCGGGTTTAAAAAACTCCGAAACATCTGCTCCACTAACGTATAAAAAGGCAGGGAGAAAAGGGAAATCGGATTTGCTCTCTGCTCTCTCCTCCGGTTTAAATGAGTTGCGTATGTGAGCCTTAATACGACTTATCATTATCATTTTTTCCCGTTATGTGTATGAGTAATCCATACATTGAATTGAACAAAAAAAACCTGAATGCGAGATTTTCTACTTCCCTCTTTAAAAATGTTGCGAAATGCCAACTATGCATGTTTTAGTTAAGAAGATTGAGCACAGGAGCTTCCTACACTGTTTGCAAGGTTATGTTTTTGGAACGCACTTAAATTGAGGTTTGAGTAGGCATTTGTATATAGTAGGAAAAGAAAGACGAATGGATTTTTCGGACGTTTTTCAGAACAGATTCTGTTGCCAAAAAATAACAATCGTGCCAACGCAGCAGAATATTACACAAGCACGTACTTCACGATGATTTTTAAACTGCACTTGAGTTTTGAGTTTACAAAGTAACAGGAAAAAGTTCTGAAATGAAATGAACCACCACCAGAAAAGCAAGACAGAGTAGGTATACCATATACAGTTTGTGTCATGTGCACAAATTTCCTATTTGTTTGGATGGGTCTTTCATTTCATTTCATTTCAATTGAAAATTTTTCTCGCTTGTTCCTACTTTTCTAATTTTGATTTTACCGAGAAATGTATTTAGGTACGTATAGGAGGAAAGAGAGAGAAAGATGGATATATGAGAAAGGAATCTAGTCATTTTGACTATATACATTTACTGTTGTCTGTCTCCGTCTCGTAATTTCGTATGACTGTTTCCAATCAAATTATCATGTTCCTAAAAATATACAGAGGAAGAACGTTTCTTTCTACGTGTTTCATGTTTTGTCAGTCAGTTTTTCGTTCTGTAGTGACTGGTGACTGGTGGTGGTGTTAAAACTCCACTTCATCCTATATGATGACGCTAATATTATTTGGTAGTACTCTGTATTAAATGAAATGAATAACAAGGGGGAAAATCTCTTCTTCTTCTCTGTTGAGACAAGACTAGTTTACTCTTTTCATTCATTTTTTATATAGATAGAAATATTATCGGGGAATAGTCAGGCAAAAGAGCAAAAAACATGTTCCTGCGCATATACATAATCCAAAAGATATTATATTTATAAAGCTCCTTTTTTATTTAAAACATTTTATGCTACTCTCATGTCGTCGTTTACTATTTCTCCGCTTTAAAGTTTTTTAAAATTCCTGAAACTAAACATTACTCAACATTTGAAGCCCTTCTCTCTCTCTCTTTCTCCACTTTTGTACTTCATGCAATGCAATTCACCTCCCATTTTTGGTGAGTAATTCAGCGATATTGCTGCGGAGAATGAAATGAACGGGTAGAGAGAGAAAGAGAGGGAGTAGTAGTACTAATAATAAAAATGTTGTAACGGCTGTTCACATGCATTTTCATGTTCGTGACGATGATTTAAGTTTGATTGGAATAAGAGGAGGAAAAGAAGTGAAAAAAACGTTAGTTAGTATAACCCGGGATATATTTTTAATAGCTTTTTTAAACCGGAGAAGTACATCTGTTGACTTCATCATAATAAATTTCTTTACTTCTTCTTTCCCAGGAAAGAAAATATCCTTATTATGGCATGTCACCGCATCCTCCGACTTAATACACCGCTTGTGTCACATCCGTCGTTCGTCGTGTGGCAGGACTCCATCCGTTTTTTTTTTATAAAAAACACAAAAAAGAAAGAAAGAAATCTACTGTCAATATTTTTAAAGCCCCTTTCCCCTTTTTTATCCTTCCTCTTGGTCGTAATAATAACTTTTGTACTAATAAAAAACTAGTCCGGAGTTATGCATATTTGATGATATTTCCCCTTAAAAAATATGACTGATCTCTCTGTGATTTCTTGTTTTGTGGCTTTTTGAAGTTTCCTTCCTTCTTCCTTCCCCTTTCTAGTTTTTTATCTTTCATTTTCATTCTTTCGTTGTTTTAAAAAAATATGTCTTTTGTGGTGGAGGTGGTAGTATAGCGGGATGGTGTTGTTTTTGAAATGAACCTCGATGAACTTGGACACATTTTGTGTGTGGTATGAAATGCCTCCATTACAAGATGCAGATGTCATGTTTTTTAAAGCTGATTGTAAGAGAAATCTGCTGCTTTTTTTAAAAAATCGTCTTAACACGATATTTAATGAACTGGAAACATAAAAAAGGAGGAAGAGAGACGGAGAGAGGATATTTCCACAAAAAATGGAGAGACGAGTGGAAGCACTAAACGGCTCATGTCTCTTATTTTTAATTTCACGCCAATTTACATAGACATTCAATAAAAAATCCGTTCCTCTACGTAACATTGTAAATATGCATAACTAAATAAGTTTGGAAAGGAAAGAGCAACAGAAGAAAAAAATTGTCGGTTTATTTGTTTTATTTACTACTAAAACTTCATTTGTTTCTCTACAAAATGCATACTCTCGTTTTGCTGCATTTAACGTAATAGAATTGAGTTGCTAGTAATTGAGCCGGAGCTGTTGTGTGCGAGAGGGGAAAAGTGGAAGAAAAATTTATAATACGACATGCGACCTGATTTACATTGTGCTTGCTCAGCAGCCGAATCATCATCATCGAATAGCATCAGCATCTCAATCTTCATTCATTTTAATCAGGGCGTTGTCGCCAATAAGATCATGCTGATATGTCATTGTTTTCTACTTCGTCATTGTTAACTTTATCGAAGAAAGAGAAGGGATTAAATTTAATGATGGTATCAAATTGTTTATATATGCTTGTGCACGTGTATGTGCGACCGCTTGTAAAAATGTCGCAATAAATTTAATCAGCTACTGACTGACGACGACCTACCGATCCTCAGTAGTTTTCGTGAGCTAATCATGCGGAGATGTTGATTATGTCTTCAAAATATTATGTAGAATATAAAATAATAATAAATTTACATTTTTTTATTTTCTTTATTATAGGTTGTCCTCTTGGTTTCATTGGCGCTGACTGCGAAACCAGGGCTGATGGATGCACTTGCTTAAATGGCGGCACATGCAGGGTAAGTTCAATTTATCAAATTATAGCTTAGTGAAGCTTTTGCATGAAGGAACACGCACTCTGTAAAACTGACTCAGCACACCTTTTCATATTAATAATATTAATTGATTTCAACAGGAAAATGGAACAGCTACGTTTTGCCAGTGTGCTGAAGGTTGGAATGGCCCAAACTGTGAGATGGCTACCTTCACCTGCGACAATATTATAAATCCTTGTGCCAACGGTGGAACTTGTAATGAAGAACTTGTTAGTGGTCAAGCTTCGTGTTCTTGCCAGGCTGGTTTTGCAGGCGTTCGTTGCGAGACACAAATTTCGGACAACTTTTGTCAATGCCAAAATGGTAAGTGATGCTCATTAATGCTTATGATGATGAATGTGATTGTGTCTTTTGTATTTTGGCCAGCAATGAATAGAAGTGCTAATAAAAATGTTTATTTCATAGGTGGAACTTGTACATCCACTGGAGATTGTGTTTGTCCTAATCATTATTATGGCTCAAAGTGTTCTTCAACTTCTCCAACGGAACCAGATAATTCAATCTGCTCTACTGTTGTTTGTTCGAACGGCGGAACCTGCGTACCGAACAAAGTTGCTCGCAATACTCCATCATACACCTGCTCCTGCTCTTTAGGATGGACTGGCGAGTTCTGTACTGTCCCTGTCAACATATGTGCCACTCTCCCTTGCGCCAACGGCGGAACTTGTAGCCCACTCCCTCAAAATATGTATAAATGTCACTGCAAATCAGGATTCGGAGGCCAAGATTGCTCGGAACCATGTGATTGTGCCAACGGAGGGACCTGCGAGACTGCTAATGTTTGCATTTGTTCTCAAGGATTTACTGGACCTAAATGTCAGATCCCTACAAATTATACTTATGTAACCGCTGGACTTCAAGACGATGCTGCAAACCCAGAAACTCTTAGTGCCTCTCACGTCATTTTAGTAGTTTGCGTTAGTGTAGCAACTCCCCTCCTCGTTGTTGTTGCTGTTGCGGTTGTGCTCATACTTAAGAGAAGGAAGCGGGCCGAGCAGAAGAGGAACGACGAGTTGGCTCGTAAACAAAATGAACAGAATACGCTTCACTGTGTCACTAAAAAGTGTATCGATCAGCACATGATCGTGAACACTTTTGAAGATAATGGTGGATCAACGATGAGGACTAGTAATAAGTGTAGTAATTTGGACCTTAGTTTTAAGGCTGATCATTGTCAAAACCAGAAGAACTATAAGTGTGGTGGTAGTGAATTTAGAAATAATAGTAGCAGTCAGCTACACAACGTCGTGCAAGAGGCAGTTTGCAGTGGAAGTTCCACAAATAGTCATCACAATGTTACCGATCCCAAGGCGTAAGTTAAATAATATATTTATATGATTTTTTCTTAAAGCTTTATGAATGCGTACTCATTAATTTTAATTGTATTTATACTAATTATTCTTTTTTTATTTCTGATTACAGTGACTTTTATTCAGCTGTGCAGCAACAACAGCAGCAGCATTCCCCAAACTTTTCCAATGCTCTTAATGCTCAATATCAACAACCCCCATTAGGCTCAGCACAGCAAGGAATCCAGCAGCCTACACAAACGTCGTCCCTACTTCGTTCAAATCCCATAAGGTACTCTACATATGGGTATCAACTCGCACCGTCCTCAGCGAGCTCCCTTCATCATCACCTGAATCCCCATCACCTGTCTACAACAGCCCTCCGTAATAGTCTGCTGTTAAAT
>JAHZNJ010000748.1:0-10967 GCA_027744475.1 Lepidocyrtus cf. sotoi NNG-2020 | reverse complement strand
TTGATTTTTTTAGGTTTTTTTATTAAGTGTTCCTTCTTATTTTCTTTTGCTCTTACTGAAGAGGAAGCAAGCGAAGGAGAAGAAGGGAGAAAACGTTTTCTAGATTTCCACTTGAGCTATCATATTTCCAATTTCGTATTCTTGAGTCTTTGCTTGCTTAAGCAAGGCTACTGACAAAAAACGTTGAGACTAAGACAGTGTAACAGAAAAGAGGAAGTAAAAAAGTTTTCCTAATGTAAGTCAAGATTTTCTCATTCCTTCTTTAAGCTAGAATTGAAGCACTTTTGGGGCGCTACAACATCATCACCAATCACCACTTGATTCTTCCTCTCTAATTTCATTTCACAGTTTGTACATCAATTTTAACAATTTAAGTGAAGGATCATAAAAGACTCAGTATGATTTACAAACAACACTTTTCCCTTTCTCTTCTCCACTTAAAATGGGATATGCGTGGTGGACGAAATCATTACGTACGTGGGGGATCCTCCATTGGTCTACCTCTAAGTAACGTTGCGATTAACTTACGATGAGATGACGAAATTTAAGACGAAGACGAGATGGAACAGAGAAGAGGAGGAAAGATGAAAAAACCGCCACCAAAACTACCACCACAGTTGATGCTGCTGCTTTATTACAATAAACCCCCTCATCTGCATAATCATCATCGTTATAGCATGTGAGGAGTCGTAACAGTTTCCATTCCACTTCCTCTCGTTTTCTTATTATGTGAAATAACACAATTCCCCTATGCATGAACTTGCTTCCAGGGTTTTTAAACATATTTTTCAATTAAAGTCAGTAAATCAGGATCAAAACTGAGTTTGGTTAGAAGAAGGGAGATTTTCTAGTCAAAAATTGTTTTCTTGTTCAAACAATTTCTTTCTGCTTAAATTATTGGAGAGAATGCAAAAACTTTCGTCAGTTTAAGTTAGGTACGTAACTTTATCCTTAAGTTACGTTAGTATAACATAACAGAGGAAGTAGAAGAGTTTTCCTAAGTCAAAATTTCTCATTCCCTCTTTAAGCCAGAATTAAAGCACTTTTGGGGCGCTACACCATCACCACCACTTGATTCTTCCTTTCTAGGTAATTTCATTTCACAGTTTGCACATTAATTTTAATAAAAGAAATTGAAGAAGAGAAGGACATTAAGTGAAGGATCGTAAAGGATCAAGATCATTCACAACAACAGAGCAATTCTGCTGTGTAAAACGTTGAATAAAGAAATTGCTTCTGCCTTTATTTCTTTCCTTTCTATTTCCACTTAAAATGGAATATGCGTGGTGGATGATATTATGATCACTTATGTGGGGGAATCTCCATCCATCAACCGCCACCAATGCTTCAGTTCCTTTTTCTTACGATAAGATGATGAAACTTAAGACGGAAATACACAGTTAAGGTTTTGCAGGCACCCGCGGTTACTTGTTACATCGATTTTGTAATTTTTGTTACTAAAATCGACAAAAATGGCACAGCAAACATGCTTTTTCTTCATTTAACTAACTAAAACTTCAAACTAAAACATGCTGTTTTAAATCCAAAATTTGTAAAATGTTGATAATTTTGCTACATTTGACGTTTTACATTACCATTTTGTCAATTGTTCGCGATTTTGATGCAAAAATTGAGGTGAAATAAATTTGCAGGTACCCACGGGTAGCCGCAGTCATGGGCAAGTACGATTAGCCTGATTCCCGCAGGTAACAACAAGTACAAAAATTCTTGCAGGTACGGGTACAGGCAGTTACAAAAAAAATTCTATAGTAGCATCTCTACTACATAACAATTATAGGTAGTAGGTCATAGAAACAAAACTTTGCATAAACAATACTGCTCAATTTTGAAATTCACTTATGACATTTTTTTAAAAAACTATTGCACCACATTTGTCTTCTAGTTTTTCAAGAATAAGATGTTGAGTGAGCAGGTGGTACAGTAGATTTGATGCAGATATTTTAAAATTTTGATTGGAAACTCATCTTTTGAATAGAAACGAGTGACTATTTTGGAATTTTGAATTTTAAATTAAAATGGGTCGCAAATGTGGTGGTGGTAATGAACCAGGGGGGAAAGACAAGGACAACGATAAAAAGCAGGCTAAGAACATTTTCACAAAGGCTATGGAGAAGGTGAAAGGGAAATCCTCCAACAAAGTTGATCCCGCATTAGTTGACAGCAAGGAGCCATCAACTTCCCGAAACTCAGGCTCATCTCAAAGTCATAAGCGTCGAAAATGCAACGAGGCAAGAGAAATATTTTTTTAAAAATATGATTACACGACTTTCAAATTTTTGCCATTTTACGTTTGTTTGAAGCTAATTGATGAAAACTTAAATTCTTCAGTGTTGCGGAGTGAGCATCGTCTCGGAGGCTGGATCGCACGTAGTGATAAATAATAATCAAAATTCTCGGATCAATTCTTACCGGACAAACACTTCAGACACGATTACAACCGGACGTGATAATCTCTCCCCAGTGGAAATCATGAAGAATATAGAGAAATTGAACCGCACTGATCGGGACCAGCTTTACAGTATGATAGAACAAATGGAGAAACTTGGCTTTTACGAGGTTCCCGGAGAAAGGACTACAAACGAAGAAGATTCGGCAGAAACGGAAAATGGCAGTAGCAACAAAGAATTTGACATGGACCAAGACTCTCCTCCCAGCCCTTGAATGAAAAGAAGATGAACCTTACATATTAGCGATGAGATTCACTCACTACACTACTGAATGCTAATTCACTACTGGTTTTACTAATATATGAAATTATGTGACTTATTGTATGAAAAATGCTGATAATTTTTAAAGAAACATTTCGTTTTTGAAATATTGTGCAAAATTAAAATAAATTTTTATTGATTCCAATTATTGCAAGTCCCTTCTTAGTTTAAGTTCACTCTCTTTCTTCCGGTACCACTCATTTTATTACTCTTTCCGTTCATCATTCAATCCTTGAGCATAAAACGACGAATTAGAAGACGTGGAATTACAAGGACGGTTCCAGCTGTAGATTTTAAAGTGGCTGGTGGCGGAAGTTCACAGTTGCCCATTGACTCCATACCATAATTGATTGCGATAGGGTTCTCGTTCTGGACAAGGGAGAACTGAAAGAATTCGATCATCCCCATGTATTGTTTAAGACTGGAATTTTTACGCAAATGGTGAATCATATCGGGGAATCAAGTAGCGCCATGTTGTAAAAATGGAAACAGAGGTGTTTCATTAAGAAAAGAAAAGATAAACCAAATACGAAGTTGAGTTTGAGGTTAAATCTTGTTTATTCGACTTATTGACAGAGAAGAAGGCGAAGCATTTTTTATTCTCTATGTCTACGACTGCGACTTATTATTTCTCTAGAAGAAAAAAGGAAGCGGGATGGCCGAGGGAATAGAAAATCTCTTCTCCAAGTTTTCCACAAAAATTACGATATTTTGCCTTTCTTAGATTTTCTTGAGCCAGAATCATCCGCATCATAATCATTTTTCTACATAAGCTACCATCTTACCTCTACCTTTACTTTCACTGCTTAATCATCTTACTTAACTTTGTTAGTTTTCTCTTTTTCCCACTCCACTCATTATGAATAAATCACCAGATTAGAGATAATATGATGGCTTATGTCCTGAAGTAAGTGTTGTTTATGCTAAAAATCCCAAGTGTAAAAAGTTTGTCAAGAGAGTCAAAAGTCATGAGGAGTTGCATTGTATTCCTATGTAAAGGATTGTCGGTCCACTACTATTACTATTACTATGACTTTTATTACTATGCCGCACTCAAACTCAAACACTATTTTTGGTCTGCCTTCCGCCATCATCTTAATCACTAACTGTAGAATAATATTTAACTAAAAAGATTTCATCTGGAATAGAACGCTTTATATCTTAAAGATTCGTAAATTACGATAAAAATTGCTATTTCCTATTTATAAGGCTAGCTGGCTAGCATGCCCTACTAAAAGTAAAAAATTATAAGCATAAGCATAGTACTTAGAATGGAAAATCCAATAACAAAAATATGAAGAATTACTTCACTTAATACTTTAACGCTCTCAAGTTTTATTTCGATTTTTGCTAGTTGCCTAGTTAGGGATTTCTAGAGCATGTCTTTCATCAGCTGCAAAGAAATGTACACTGCACCACACCGCAACCTAGAAAAAACGTTTATGTTGATATTGTGCCGGTTTAACTGATTCGAGTGACTGAGTTTTGACTTGATAAGCAAAAATCGAAACTTTTTGGAGTTAAATACATTTTGGTGAATTGTGAAGGTTAGAGCAGCACTCTTTAAAAATTAATTCGCGTTTTAATGAAATTAATCAGATAGTTTTGTTTTTATTTGGTATTTGTATTTTTTAAAAATATTTTGTATTTACATTTACTATCTTCTAATTTCTAATTACAGATTTGATTGTATTGTGAGGACTTGCAGCTTTTGCTGTGACTGCTGATTGATTCAAAATGTTCGGAAAACTTTTCATGGAGGTTTTGCTGTGGGGCTTGAAGGCTGTCTTCTGCCTGTTCTTCGTGTTCCTGTTGTTGTTAATGCTCGTACTGATTCTCGCGATTAACTATTCCCCGGAGAAGCTCACTCCTAAGGAGCGGGAATACTACCGTCGGGGGAGGAGGCTGGGCCAAAGGATGGCGACAAGCTTCATATGGGGGAGGAATAACCAATTGGAGGATGCTCAGGATCCAGAAAGGCTAGTAAAAAACCGCAAACTTTTTATATTGTGTTTATAAGACATAATTTGGAATAACGGAGGATTAACTTTGATTAATTGTTAGTTCAGTTGACTGATATAATATTTCATTTTAATTTCAGGGGAGAAGACCGAGATGGACTGTATGCTCGGGAAATAAACTCTCCCTCCACCAGCAATGGCGATCAAAGGAGACGACGCACTGACCAAGCCAAGAAGAAGAAGTGAAGTGCAAAAGAATAACCTGGAAGTTTTGATTTTGACTATTTCGTCTTCTTTCTTACAAGCTTTTTTCTTAGTTACGTACTATAAGTTTATAATTAAACCAATTTAATTGGCCATTAGGTCTGTAGAATTTTGATGTAAAATGTGACAGGTGAGGAGCCGAGGAGCTTCCAAAATAAAAATCACGTTCTTTTCGTTCTGTAAAGTATAAATATTGTCGAGTTCAACAAATCAATTTTATTAGCAGTTTTAGACTTATATAATAGTCATTTCAATTCAATCATTTCTAGACCTTTTTTTTTGTAAAATATCAACCAGTTTATACTTTTCGACGTAAATTAGTCCGATCCGAACAGAAGCGGACACGTTTTCACTGCACTGCAGTGATTTTCAATATTCATGAATTTAGCAAAAACCATTTCCTATTTTGTTACTCTTCTGTCTCCCTTTTACATAATGTTACCTCCATATATGATAGAACTCCACTCTGGGCTCTACTTTCCTACCGGTTTTATGAGATCATCTCATTGAATAAGTAATTTTATGTTGGAAGAAGATGGACATGAAGATTAGCAGTACTGGACAACACGTCGTAAAAAGTGTTTTAAGGTTTTAAAAACATTTCGTTTTAGTTCCTTCTTCTTTTATATTCGTTTTTGCAAGCAATTGGAACAAAGCGTTAACATTTAATGGCTGTGCTGCTCTGCTGCAAGTGAAAATGAGCTTTTTACAGCCTTTTTCCGACTTCAGAAAGCATAAGATAAGCATAAAGATTTTATCCCGCTGCTGCTTCTTGAATAGGAATGAATTTAATTTTTGTTTGGAGACTGGACAAGCTCTTCTAAACATGAATTAAAAAGTGACGCAGTAATATATGTATTTTTTAACAAAATAGACAGGAAATAAGGCTTTCTTTCTTTCTATTTATGTAACTGAAGTATGTAGTATGAAAGGATATAATATGATGATGCGTGTTTGTTGCTTTCTCTGATGCTCCAGGTCATGCGTCACTTCAAAACTTACAACAAAGCTTACTTCGGTTTCTGTTTGTTATAGTATTCATAGAAGGCCTTTTGAATTAAGTAGATAGCCACACCAAAAATACAACAAAAAGGGAGTAACCCCTTTTCTTATTTCAAGACTTGTATTAGGGCTTTTGATAAAATTCAATTGGATGCTATCCCCAGCTTCAATTTTGGTTTATTCACAAGAATAAGAGAAATGAAATTTAAAAGAATATGCTGCTGGACTTATCTATTTCGCTCATCAATTACTCCAATTTTATTTAATATTTAGATATCGTATAAGTTCTTTTGAATTTTATTGATTTCATATCACTTCTATCGCTCTATCATTGTAGTAATCATTTCAGCAATCTACTTCACTTAATAATTCAGAAAAGCATTTTGTTGTCTTCCTTGGTTTGTCTATTTTGCTCATACTATTCCCAGTCTGGAATTTCCAAACTATCGATTCCTCATTCATTGATTAGAAGAAAGTGCTACTATTAAAGTAAAGTATCAGTTCAAATTTTGGTCGGTCAATTGCAAATTAATTTTCAATTTTCTGTTATCTTCTCCTATCTCAAACTCAATCTATTTCACATCCTACATCCACCCATTCATTAGATGGCTTCGGTTATTGCAAATTGCTGTGTAATTCTTTCAACTAAACGGTAATTTGTTGTAGGAAATGGATTGAAACTATTGAAAGTAGTATAACGGTTATGGGATGAACGTCCATGCTCTTACCTAATCTAATTTTACATTGGCAGAGCATACTTTCCCGTCTACTTCTTCTGTACAACACAATAAATTTAACAATTACGAAAATGTGCCAATTATCAGTAAGTACGTTTAAAACTGTAATTTACTGGGCACCTGACCCCTGACCTGACTGACTCTTTGACCTTCATTGGTATTGGCAAAAACCTTTTAAAAGAAATATCTTCCTTTTTTGTCTCTCCTGTTTGTTGATTTTGATCAGTATCCGTATTCCGTACATCAGGAAACTATCACCTAACAATACGTAGAGTACCAGAAACCAGAATCTATCGACGTATAGCACGTCATAGTAATGAAATCGTCTGGACGGACGAACAATAAAAACCAAAAATGCCTTTACAATAATGAGCCAGAAAAATATAAAGAGCAATTGGCAATAAAAAAAATAAACCTAATTGAAACCCTCCCGTTTACTTTTGCTGTATCAGTCCACTGCGCCCTGCACAACTACCACCATCCACCTCCGCATGAAAATGATCATTACGGCATAATAAATAGATACGTTTCACTTCTAGTATAGTAACTCCGTATTAATGCGTACATCTAATTTTGGATAAGAAATTCCCTGTTCACCGTACTGCCGCTAGTTGTTCCATTTACCAATGCATGGGATTTGGCGCTACTGTCTACTGGTGACCCATCAAATGGTTCACCAAGCGACTGCTACGGCAAATCACATGCATTGGTAAATGGAACAGTGCAGCGGCGGTCGAGGCAGTTGAGAATTTTTTTTACATGTAAACGGAGGTTAAGTTATCTTACGTATATATCTTGTACGATGCTAACAGCTCAAACCTACAATACGTTGCAATACAGCTAGTCGCCCTAAAAAACTTAAGTCGTAGCTTTTATTTAGAAAAAGGCATAGCTTATCTGTACCCATAGAAAATGTTTAGTTGATGAGGTTACGTGTATGTAAGTATAGGTCAATTGATCTATAAACTACAGTAGTTTATAGATCAATTTATAGGTCACTTTAAACGAATGTACGAATAGGTATGTTAACGTTTTAGTATTGAATATTACAGGATCAAATATCTTACATAGTGGCTTTAATAAACATTTTCAGACACTTTTGAAAAATTTGGGTTATTACAATATGTCACTTTAATTAATTTCTGCCCTTCCCAAACAAAGTACCAACATTTACCTCAAAATCTCAAAAATAGCACTCTACTAAAGGGCAAGGATTTCCTATTCTGCTATACTTTTGATTGCTATTTACTTCCAAAATACTCTCTTGCTTCTCTTTGTACTTCCAAAACAGTTGAATAACACAACTAAAGGCAGCCAGTTTAATATGATTTGTTCTCTTACGTAAATGCGTTTCCTTTCCATTACCCCTTTATGCAAATTTAATTGGAAAGAAGGAAAACTCCATGCAAAATAGATACTGAGTGAGCTTGATTAATCATCCACGACCTAAAACTTCAACTCTACAAGCACAACATCAGCATTACTATATTTCTCTGTCGAAGTCATAGGTCGTAGAGAGCAACAGAAAACCTAAACTATACACACGGTTTTTGCTCAACCTTGTTTTCTTCTGAGCTAGTTTAACATTTTATATCATGATGAAAGTTCATGTCTTTCATGATTTATTACTAATATGAAACAACACGGTTAAGAGCTCAGCAAAGCAGCATTTGACTATTCAGAATAACAACAACCACCACCTCAGCAAACTCGGGCTGATTTCAATCTCTCTCGCACAAACAACAACCTCTCACTTAAAACCTGAATTGATGATGAATGATACGAAGGAAAATAGGGAACAATATGAATATTTCGACTCTCATTTTCACTCCAATAAATAATCCGGTTTATGTAATCCTTCAGTTACTGAGAGAGAGAAAAGTGACCAGTATTGGATGGTCTATGACCACAATAAGATTTTACAACAGCCATCATAATATCCCCACCACCATCACCATCAACTGCCACGCATAATAATAATATGAGTAGTAAACTAAACACTTCCCCATTTAATATTACAATCCAGCTGGATGGTTCGTATTGTATAATCTACACCAACAACAACACAAAACCTCAGCTCAGCTCAGCAATCGAATTTCCTTCTTATTCTTCTTCTCCTCTTCATTAATTTACATTTTATTTACCTGTCTGAGAAATTCCCAATGAGGTTCGGTTAAATCCACACCCTTTTTAGTTTTTAGCAGCAGCATGCAGCGTTGCTAAAAAGCGTTATATTGTTTCAATCTTTACATCACACCATCCATCCATTATTTTTCCATGATGTATCAAACATCATGCAACATATCATAATAATAATAATATTCTGCCAGAGAACAGAAAGAACAACTCCAACTTAATTCACTTCTTCGTTTTCTTCTTCTTCAATTCGTCTCATATTTAAGTCTGCTAAAATTATTATGTAAAGTACGTACGTACATTCCTTATGGCTTCTTATAACATGCTAATTTCCTTTCTTGAATCTATGAAGTCCATGTCGTTTTGCTTTCCTTGCCTTTTGCTGTTCGTTGTGCTCATTTTTTTCTTACTGGCGAAAAAAAATATAATTTTGATGGCCCGTCGTCCTCCGTCGTCGTCGGACCAAGTTTTGTTGTGGTGGTGGTGTTGAATTTAGTTTTTTTNTTACTGGCGAAAAAAAATATAATTTTGATGGCCCGTCGTCCTCCGTCGTCGTCGGACCAAGTTTTGTTGTGGTGGTGGTGTTGAATTTAGTTTTTTTTGTTTTAATATTATTTTTGTGAGGCGGGCCGCAACCCTTTTTCCATGTTCATTTCATTACGGTTGTATATCAAATCCATATGGGGAAAATTTTTTGATGGTTCATTTGCATTTGAAGCTAAAGAAGAAGAAAAAAGACTGCAAATAAGTCTTTAGCTCTGGCCTTTTAGCACAAAAGCATAAAATAAAATATTCTCTACTTTTCTGTCAGCATTTCTTTTTTTCTTTCCAGTGTGTTGAAGAAATGAAAATAAAAGTTGATTCAAAGCACACACCCGTTCGTACATCATAAAAACAGTTTTTTAGGCACGCTACAGCATACGTTCTGCTGCTTTGAATGAATGAGGAAGAAGAAAGGGAATAACTTCGAAAAAAGATTTCTTACTTAAGAGAAAATAGAATAATTATATTAAGACTGATTCCATTCTTTCCTTCTGGCGCAGTATGACATTCTATCCGGTGCGGTAGTGGTGGTGGCGGTGTCATCGCCTCCGTCCTTCTTCTTCTTCTCATCTCATATCATGCACGGCATGAACATGAAACTTACACTGGGACTCCATGAAATTGCCACCATTAGTAAGGAGATACCTTCTCGGTTGGCTTCCTTTCTTGAGAATAAAAGTGAGAGAGAGAGAGAGAGGAGAAAAGTACGGATTTATGTTAGCCATATAAAACAATATTAGATTTTTTATAAGAAAAAAGTGTCCACCAACAACAACATTACACCGCAGCAGCAGCAGCAGAACAAGCAAAAGGTGGATGGATATTTTGGATATGCGAGTGTGTGTGTGTGTGTTTATGTGTGGATGTGGATCTATATTATTACTTTCATAATAGAAATGAAATTCTAGAAGAAAAAATTTTCTTTATATCCAGCCAGATAGAAGGATTTTCAGTTATAAGTAAGAGTGGAGAGTGGAGAATGAATTAGTGCAGCAGGTTTTTTTTCTTTCTTCTCTTTTATCATAACACGACGATGATGACGATGGCGATGAGGATGATGACGATGATGATGAGAAGAAGGCAACAGCAATGAAAGCAACACAACGCAGGATCAGTACCAATCTTATTCCTGTTTGTCACAAAAAAGGAACAAGTGTGGTGGTGGTGGAGAAGAAGTTCGTGCCGACTGGCGAGAGAGAAGTCGTAGACATATCATAATAATAATATTACTGTGAAATCAAAGCCAAGCCACAAAAGACGAGAGAGAGAAAGAAAGAGAGAGAGAGAGGACCTGCTGTGCCTGCACAACAAGAAAAAAGAGAACATGCTGATTTGTAAGGCTATTTAGGTCTGGTTCTACAAGAAAACCATCTCTCTCTACAACACACACACACTCTCTCTCTCTCTCTCGCTCTTCTCTCTTTTTTGCTTTTCTTTCTCTTTCCAGTTATTCCCTCTGAATGAAATGAAATAAATGAAGAAAAAGTTTTTTTCCTCTCTCCACTCTCCACCACCACCACCATCCACTTGAGTTGAGTCAGAGTCAGTGAGCAGTATGCGGCAAAAAGTTGGTGATATCTTTATGAATAGGATCC
>JAHZNJ010000747.1:0-23109 GCA_027744475.1 Lepidocyrtus cf. sotoi NNG-2020 | reverse complement strand
GACGGACAGACAAAAGCACTGATCGCATGACTAGCTTTCACTACGTTCAAGCTAGTAATAAGCTCAAGAGCAGAGGGAAAAGAAAGAAATGAAAAGATATGAAATGAATAGTTGAAAGAAGACCGTGAACGTTAAGGACGATGAATGTCGGTGGTATGTAGCTATGGATGTATACGGCATCTTAACTAACTGTATGATTTGATTACTTGGAGATGGGGATGGATATCATCCATTCTTGGTAAAAAAGGAGGAAAGAAATGAAAAAAGAAAGAGGAGGGTATGAAAAAGGAGAAAATGGCAGAGACGTGATATGTCATTTCTCTCTGGCCTTAAGCCAAGGAACCATGTTATTGGTCACTCACTTATCCAGTCTTTTCCGATGTGATTTTTTCACGTATAAACCTTAGCTGATGATTCTGATCATGATGATGAAGATTATGGCGATGAATAAGATGAGAGAAAGCAAAATCTCTACTACATTACTACATCCTTATTTCTACCAGAGAAAGTTAATTCTTTTACTTTTAACTGTGGGACTTTACTAATAATAAGAGGAAAATTAGTATGAATATACGAGAGTACTTATAAGTGCCTTTTTCTACATGAACTAATGTAGTTTTAGTAGCTAGTTCTGATCCAACAGCAGCACTCTTGCAAAGATTGTTTCCTTTTGGCAAGGATATATACATACATACGTATTTGTAGAAAGAAGAAAGTGCCCTCAGAAAATCGCCTCTTTACTAAATCTTTCGTAATTAGGACAGGAAACGAAGTGAAGAGAAAGAGGATGTAGTGTAGTAGAATACAGCATAGCGGTCTCGTCATTCGTGAGTAAACTACACTTTGACTTCTTCTTTCTCTCTGTATATATGTGTGAGTGTGGAGATCCATGGGCTAAAACTAATTGAGGTTTTCTTTAGTTCTCTCTCACTCACACTCTCTTCTTTCTCTCTATTTTTCGTCGTGTGGTTAGAAAGGAAGACGAACGTTGGAATTAGAAGCTTTTAAAGCTAAAGGATTTCCCGGGGTGATGTAGAAAGTATATTTATATGCGGTTACTACTCACGAGGCATTAGCACCTTTCGTATTCCTTTTTGTTAATAACTGTAATAATAATCAAGAGAGAGTGGGGAATAAGCTAGGGAGAGAGAGAGAGAGAAGTAGTTAACGCTTGAAGGAAAAGTGAAGAATCGTCTCGAAAGTAAGCTTTGCTAACTTATGCACTTTTCACCTCCTCATTTCTGCTATGCTGTACTGAACTATAAAGAGTTTGATTAAACTCTTTGATTATTTTGTGTTTCGTTGCGTTGTTGTCTTGTTCGGACCTATTTGCTAAGTCCATTACTTATGAATTTTCCTAAAAGCTTTATTTATCGCTACCTCGTGTGCCCTACATTTCCCCTCTCGCTTAACTTACGTTTATCTGAATGAACAGCTTCGTTATTTTGTTGCTTCTCGGAAGAAGAATGTTGTTACTAATCTCATTTATGTAAATGAGAGAGAACTCATAATCAAAGCAAGAAGAGGGGAAGACGCGTCTTTTCTTGTTAGAAGAGTAAGAATAAGATGAAGATGTGGTGGGATGATAGTGGGAGAGAAAAGAATGAAAGAGAAAAGATGGAAAGAAATAAAAAAAAACTTTTAAACCTCATATTCTCTCCTCTTGACTATGACCAATGCCAACACCTCCATAGACCTCGTAGTAAGTAGGTACGTATTATTTATTTACGTCTTACGTAAGCCTCTTTCTCCTCTCTTCTCTTCATTTGATTATGCATACGCAGTGGAGTGGGAGAAAGATAACTTTTTTACGATGTATCTATCTCCACACCGCGGTCATCCACCCATTTAATGTTCCGTCAAAACCACTTAAAATTTATAGACACGCTGCTGCTTCCAAAATATTTTTCTATGGTTTACGTACGTCAGCAGTGGCCGTGTCATAGTAGAGAAATAGCACGTTTACTCACCTCCTGCCTCCTCTCGCAGTAAAAAAGCTATCTTCGGACTTTGTGAACAATAAAAAGCTTTCTGAAGGAAAAAGAGATTTTCTCCTTGGGCTCCATTCATCTCTCTCTCTCTCTGTCAGCTTAACTTGCTCGTATAATAACGGCTTACGTTACATAAATGAAAAATACTGCTGTTGCTGATGTTGCTAAAAAGAAAAATCTAAAAAAAATAACTTCATTTTATAGTAGAAAGCTGAAAGGAAGGTTACGGCTGGTGGAAAATTTACAGGATAGCTTTACATAAATAGCCTGCAGGCGTTGCTCGTGCTTGGTTAGTTTAGTAGTTTGGTGCTAGTCGTGATCAAGCGTGTCTATGAATTGTGAAACGAAAAAAGACTTTCCTAATGTGCAGTCATTTCCATACACTCTTCTGAAAAATATGGATGAGGTTTTTTGTTGTTAGCAGATATTTCCGTATTTTTCTTGGAAAAACGCCATACGTACTTCAAGTGGAGCTGGCTGGCTTTGATTGCAGCAAGATTTCAATTTTGCAAAAAGAGCGAGGCATATGGAAATGTGAGCAACGTGTGTTTCATAGAAAGAAAAGGAGAAACCAGTGGCAGTGGCAACAACAGCAGCACATTTTTACTTCATTTCTTCTTTATTCGTTGTGTTTGTAGCTTTGTTCTGATGGTGGTTGGTGGTCTAGTACAAAAGCTTTCTGTCTCAACCATTTTACGTAGATGAAGGTGATGTAGCATATTATTTGAGGAAGAGAACAGAACTGGTGTGGTGTTTGTGTTTGTGTGACCCTTCTTCTTCTTGCAAAACTACCACTTTTTGTTTGTAAAGTAAGCAGAATTAAGTGACAGTTGTGAGAGTGTGAGAATTCACGAATCTTGTGATTTATTACAAGTGTGTTGTAAAAGGCACGTCATTCATCTGCTCCTGCTGCCTTGATTCCCTTCATATGCATAATAATGTATACAAAGGAGAAAAATAAATAGTGTTAGATGGTGTATATCTGCACGCTACGTCTTAGAATTACCAGAGGAGCATTGGGTAAGAAAGTGTAAGACGAAGAAAGCTACAATAAACATTGTATAATGAAAAAGCTGATTTTGCAGCTGTTGAGAAGCAAAAAAGAAGGGCTCCGGGATTTCGGATTTTTTGGGGGAAGGGAACGGAAATTTTGAAAATAACGTTCAAGGATTCCATCTAGAGTGATTGGTAGTTGAGATGGCGTTTGATTTATTGAAATCGGCCCACACATGTAAGCCCCAAATCGTATCATTTTTTGGAAAGTTAAGCTCGTCAGGGAAAAGCAAAAAAATTTTGCTTCCATTATAACGCAATGGCAATGGCAGAAATCTCCCAAGGAACGAAGTTTTGTGCGATAACCCCATAATAGCTATGGCTAGGCCCCATAGCTATAATAAACATTGTATATTATTGTATAAGTATTAAAACATACAAACAAATTTTAAAGTCTTATTTACAAATGTTCAGTTCAGTTAGCCGAAGTCAAAGCCAAGTACGAGTGAAATGTNACAAACAAATTTTAAAGTCTTATTTACAAATGTTCAGTTCAGTTAGCCGAAGTCAAAGCCAAGTACGAGTGAAATGTAATTTGCAAACTGCTTCCGCCTTCCTAAATTTACTGGAAGAATGAGAACGGGGAAAGAATTAAGTGGTCGTGTGTACTTATCAAGCGCTTATTGTTTTAGCATACCTAATTAAATTTTGTTTCAAGTGTGTGTATTCTTCTTTAAATTGAAGTACCACTGCTGGAAGAAAGCATTCACAGATAAATCAAATCGTTAAAACGCCTTTCTTCGTAGTTTCGTAGTTTTCCATGTCATCTTGTAACGTTGTAATTGAAGAAGTAAAGATTGCTCTTTCTTTCTCCTTGGAAAAGGAGAACTAAGCGAAGAGTAGGTACTTCTGTGACAGATAGTTAGTAGGTAAATGCGCATAGTTTTAATGAGAAACTTAACTACTGCTGCCACTACCACTCTCTTGTTTTACTACAAGAGTGAGTGAATGTGGTGGTGTTGGCGGACAAAATTATTTCTTGCTCACAAGTGTTTTCTTTTGCTGACGATGGTAATGGTGTATGAAAAACAATCCTCTCTCCCTAACTAGATTTTAAATATGTAAAAGAAGAGAAAGAAAGATGGAGGAGGCTCGTGTTCGTGGGATTGTCTTTCTTTTGAGGGAAAGTGGAAACTCGTAAAGTTTTTTATATCACTTATTTTACAACCAGTATGTACACAACCGTTGCCTTATATGATGATGGAGAGTTCAGTGACATTTTCCATACGTACATATAAGAATTCCCTCCAACACATCTGGCTAAACATGATTGATTTTTAAGTAAGAAATATTGTAGTAACTAGTAAGTACGCTGTAAAAAAACTGGCATAACAGCATTGCATCACCCACTTAATTATATCACATCACTCACCTCTGCATCTACTATAAAATACGAAATTTAAATTTAGCTCAACCATTGCTGCTGCTGTTGTTGTTGTTCGAAAGAAATTTATACACGAAAGAAAATAGTACCCATTTTCGTTTGTTGAAAAAAGTGCTCATTTTTCCTTACTTTCTCTTTCCCGTATTTACGCTTCACAGATACATGAAAAAGAACCTCTCAATTATAATCAGTACATAAAAATCCTTCTGCCAATCTTTTGAGTTTTGGGGCAAAGATATCCCTTTTGAACTTACCACGTTCATGGGAGGAGAGAGTGTGTTTTCATAGACAGCAAGAAAAGATAGGGAGAAAGCAATCCTTTTAACTTTTTAAAAAGGTAGAAGAAAAAGAACTGACAGAAAAGCACGTAAATAATGGCATTTTGCATGTGTACAGTACAGCGCAGCAGTACAGCACAGCTTCCTCTGACTGAAAGAAAAAAATCTTACCGCAGATAACACTGACGACGACGACTGCTGCTGTTGCTGCTGCTGGGCCTTTCGGTAAGCCATAGATGGATGGAAACGAAAAAAAATGAGACTATAAAACTCTTTAAATGGAAGTTAAAGTTTCGACTGTGTGGTTTTTCTGCCAACGTAGTGCAATATTGGTCTAATTCCACTCGGGACTTCTCTCATCGGTGGTTTCATGTCTCCACCACCACCATCACTACCACTTCTGCTAAACCTGATTTAGGACAGACATGCACTGCATCCCACACTCTATGCCAAGTTGTGTAGAATTTTTATATGCAAAAATGTCAGTTTTATAGTCTTGAATATATTTATGTCAAGTATCCCTGTAGTTGTAGTGCTTCTTTAGTTATATTTTATTTATATAAATGGCTCCAGTTTATTCCAGATAGTAATGCACCAAGCGGAATAATGTGCCCCTGTGGGAGAACGGGTAAATCTTTTAAAATAAATTTGGAAGGATGTGTGACTTTTATTACTTTAGATTGGAGAAAGCAATAATATAGGCTTGATTTTCAAGCAAAATGGATCGTTAATAGGGTCTACCGTCTTTACCCTCTCCTCTACCACCGCTGCTGCTTGCTACAGCTCCGCTTATTTTCAAACTTGCTTCATTTCGCTAAAAGCAAATTTGATTGCCTTATTTTTCAATCCTGTAAGGAAAGTTAAGAAATGAAAACTTTAATTTTTAATATAAATTGCGAGGCAAGTCATAAATGCCATCACAATCGAAGCAGAACTAGGTGACGTCTTTTCCTTTCTTGTTAAAGTTAAGCTGATCTGATCCTCTCTTCTTGTAGTAGCAAAACGGGGAGAAGTAAAAAAGAAAAAGAAGGAGACTCAATGACCGGGGGAGTTATAAGAGGATCTCATTTCCTTTCTGCTCTGATACTTTTTGCATTAGCCAAATCAATTTCAGAAGCTTTTCCAGAATTGGAAGTTCGGCTTTTTTCAATAAAAATGCTATCCGGTAACACAACATCATCGATGTACTTACTTAACTAACAACATTATTCCCAATCCCAAAATGTGTCCGTGTATGAATGAACGAGCCGAGCGTTATGTTATATCCTTGTCAGAAAGTAGTCATGTGACTCTTCTGCAACATCTTTTTGGAATTGATTGAACAAGATCATTTTACATTCTCCGTTATAAATTCCCTAAATCTAGTAGAGAAGAGAGTAAAAAGTAATTACGGATGTTTTACTCCTCTCTAAAAGAATAAAAATTGAAAACTCAACCAATGAAATCAATATGGCTTCTCTGCTTCTTGCTCTTTCTGGAATTCTCAGAATAATTTATCTATTTTCCTACTTGCTATAATATTCTCTCTCCAACAACTGAATAATTTAGAAAAACTTCGTACGGTTAATTTATGATAATGAGTTCCATATTTATAGAATATGGAAGAAGAAAAAGAAACGCAGAGAGACTTTCACTATCTTTCCCACCACCACCCTGCCTGCCTCAACTCTCACTCAGCTCGTACAATAATCAGCCTTAACATTTGTTGAAGTTCCATCCAAAATTATTACTTTCTGGCTCCTCAAGAGTTTCTTTTTCTTCTTAAGAGTCATGGTGCGATGAACATTCCAAGAAAATGTGGGAGATCATGAATAATTTTCCCTCTTGAAAGTACTCCTTAATTTAGTCGATAGATATATAGTGAGGATGGTGGTGGCAATAATAATGGAAGAAAACTGCGTTGTCTTATTCCTTCTTCGCAGAATGAATGGAAAGGACCAGAGGAAAATGGTTGAAGTTCATCTTCTGACTGAAGAAGAAGTTTCTGTTTAGACGGGAATTCTCCGGAATGATTCCGTCTCATCATCATTTACTACTACTCGTGCTTCTACATCCAATCCTTGATAATTTAATCAAGAGCATCTCGAGATCTCCTCCTGATTTACTTTTCTCTTTTGCCATATTGACATCGCTAATAATTTATTATTGTTATTATTATTATTTCATTTCCGAAAGTTACAGAATTGCAGTGAAGGATAGCGAGAAAGTCTTTCAATTTATTTTTTTCTCTCATCTCTTTGATATATTTTTTATATTTTCTACGATTATTGCGCCTCATAAATGAGTTAATGAACGTGGTTCAAATTAATAATCGTAGACTTATGTACCCAGTTACATTCAAGCTTGACTTAACTCAAACTTACATTAATAAAATATAAACCAAATGCTCCGTTACATAGATAAATTCCCTGCTGGCGATGACTACAACTCTGCTGATTCTCTTTTACATTTTTTTAAACCCAGCCCAATAAACAGAATTTTCAAACACAAGAAATCTTTTATGTTGAAGCGTGGCACAGTATTTCTCATTTTCGTTTTTGAAGAAAGCTTTTAAGCTGCTTCATTTGATAAATTGGGTTGAGCATTTTCCCTTTCGTTTTGCATTAAAAGTAGACACAAACACGCATGAGTTGTTTACTGAATAGGACACAATGATTTTGAAAAATGGAAGACAGGCCTTGTTTTCTGCCTTAATCCTCGGAACGAAGGATATATAGTACCTACCTAGAATGCATTTACGCCAGATTTTTAATGTAGGATTTACCCTTATTTTTATTTTTATGGAACCTGTATCATATCGTATAGAATCACATCTCTCTATCTTTTATATAATGCAATGCCTTTTCGAAAATAAACTAGTTTTGCTAATGTTTAATGTTTTACATAAAATGGTACTTTCCTAACTTTAAAAATATATTTTTTCTTTTCTCTTTGTGTGTAGGTGATTACGCGAGATCGTATTCTAATCTTAGCTGCGGCGGATAGTCGTTCGGATATGGAAGAATGGATACATAGCATCCGGACTGCTAGTAATGCCAGCTTTTACGAGGTACTATTTTATTTCCTGTCTTCTACGCTCTTACAAGTGCGATCCTTTCTTCGTTTTAATGCATTTTTATTGCGCTGCTTTTTTCAAACATCCTGCTGCAGCATGATGTTGATAATGATGACGGTCATGGTGTTGATGTTGATGCATGCCAAATTTTTGGAATAAGTGGGAAAAATAAAAGGCTGTTATGATTAAAAATAAATTCTCTTTTGATTTAGACTGGGGACCATTCGCAATTATTGTCTGGTGCACATATCTGGTACGCAACCTCTCACGCTCGACCAACTTATTGCAACATTTGCAGAGAGCAGCTGTGTGGTAAGGGCAATTTAATTTTTGTGCCTTATTCTCTTTCCTCCAAGTCTACTCCCGGCGCGGCGACGAGACGTTTTTGGAAGTTTAGATTACTCGTTTCAATTGACAGAAAATTAAATGAATAAATCAGTGCAAATTGTGCTGGTACGCGTTGAAATAGTAGGATAGAAAGAAAGAAAATGCGGCGGAATGTGTCCCCGTTTGCCCCACGTTGCACAATTTTGATGATATATCATGAATTTTAATTTGATTAATCTTTAAAGCAACAATTTATGTATTTTAATTTTCAGGAGTAACTTCACACGGGCTTAGTTGTGAAATATGCAAGTTTAAAGCTCACAAGAAATGTGCATCGAAGGCGCAAAATAATTGTAAATGGACCACATTAGCATCGATGGGAAGGGAAATCGTTGAAGAGCCAGATGGGGTATGCCACACTCAGCTTTTGTTTTCCATTTCCAAAACAAAAACAAAACATATTATTATTTACACAGCTTTTACACATACCCACTTTCAGTTTGACGAATTAAAGAGTAAAATTTACATTTTGTTCACGTTCTACTTTCCATCACGCGATAAAACAGAGCGAAGTTTATTTTTGGGTGTAGCTTTCGTTTAGAGAAATCGTTGGAATTGTATTCAATATTTTTTGCTGCGCTCGCTAAAGAGCACTTACACAATCCTATGATGAATAAATGTCGGGTAGAGAAATGACATCCGGGAAAGGGGAAAGTAACATTGATATTATATTACTTTCAGACGCTTTCTCTTCCGCATCAGTGGCTCGAGGGGAATTTGCCCGTTTCTGCGAAATGTGACGTGTGTGAAAAAACCTGTGGCTCGGTGCTAAGGTAAAAGCTTTACAAAATCCCAATCCATCTAACAAAATAATAATAATAATAACTTACTGGTATGCTTCCTGTTCCAGTTTAAACGCTGTACTTTTACTTTTCCCTTTCTCTTTCTGGTTAAAATTGTTCATGAATTTTCCTTGTTGCTCTTTTTTTAATCACATAAATGCTTATTTCTAAATACACGTTGTTGTGTAGCCCTACTTTTCTCTCTTAAAAGGTGGAATACTTGTTATTTTTTAAATTGTGAAAGAATGAATGATTTGCATAACAAAACTTGACAGATAAATGATAATAGAAAGTAAACTAAATGCAATTTTAATTACATTGTAGGTTGCAAGACTTCCGATGTTTGTGGTGTAGGGCGATGGTGCACACAGCATGTAAATCTCAAATCGGATTGAAGTGCCGTGTGGGAAGAATCAGCGTTGTTCCACCTACTGCGCTTCATACCATCGGAAGTGATGATGCATGGGAAGCAAGTCGACCGCTCCTGGGTTGTTCTCCTCTCCTCGTCTTCGTAAATTCCAAATCTGGTGATCATCAGGGTCTCAAATTTCTCCGGAGGTTTAAACAACTTCTGAATCCAGCTCAAGTCTTTGATCTGATGAATGGAGGCCCAAGACTGGGTAACTTTTAAATGCATACTCTAATATTTTACTATTTTTATTTTTTATGTACCTCACATTTTACAGGAGTGAAAATGCATTCTTTTTGTATTATATTCCACTAGGACTCCAGCTATTTAGACATTTTGAACCATTCCGTATTTTGGTCTGTGGAGGTGATGGATCCGTTGGCTGGGTTATGAGCGAGATTGATAAACTTGATATGCACGTAAGTTGAGCTTTTCCATAAGAAGCCATAATATAAAGTGTAGCTTTCTAACATTACATTGTTGAGTAAATGAACGACTCCTCCTCTTTCGGTTTACCATTCATTATTCCACTAACCTCAATGTATGTAACTTGAATTATGATTTTGCTACTTTCCGCAGAGACAATGTCAAGTAGGAGTGCTTCCACTTGGTACAGGAAACGACTTAGCTCGAGGTTTGTGTTTATGTTTCATTTTTTGATGTAATTAATTTCCTCTAGTATCCATTTACAATTTGTAGGAGTCTTTTCTCCTCCACCTTCTTGTACGCTAATAATTGATCGCAATATATTTATTTTCTAACATTATACTTCTTTATACTTAATGTAATATTTCAGTGTTGGGCTGGGGAGCTTCCTGTGATGATGACACAAACTTATCACATCTCCTTGAGAAGTACGAAAAGG
This sequence comes from Lepidocyrtus cf. sotoi NNG-2020, assembly GCA_027744475.1. Classification (NCBI taxonomy): domain Eukaryota; kingdom Metazoa; phylum Arthropoda; class Collembola; order Entomobryomorpha; family Entomobryidae; genus Lepidocyrtus; species Lepidocyrtus cf. sotoi NNG-2020. Next base: position 12,905 of record JAHZNJ010000747.1, on the reverse strand, counting down.
CAACTACTAAAATGCTCGATAGGTATGTACATATCTAACTATATATTATATGAATAGAGCTCTACATTTAATACATCTTTCCTCCTTCATCTGATATTGATTTGATATCACTTGTCATTTCCACACCACCACCACTGCCATCAACACTATCGCTTTCCAGATCTTACGTCATCTTGATAATAATATTATTTTCTGTGTTTGCCGTCGAGTTTCTCACTTAACTCAATAAGGTTACAATAATATAATAATAATAATATCTTTGTTTGCTTTCAACTTTCACCGTTGAAATACGTATTTAGATGGAGTATCATGACGTTTGAAAGAGGTGTTCTACTCAAACCAGCTGCCTGTAATGTGGGTATCCACAGTCTCGAACAGCAAAAGCCACAAATTGCTCACTACGAGGATTCTGTTGTATCTCATCTTCAAAACATTCTCCAGTCGGACCAACACCAAACTGTAATAACTTCTGCAAAGTAAGTTTCGTTTCCCTTTTCTCACTTTCTTTTCTCCACCTTTGCCAATAAAATCATATTACACCTTTCTACACTACTCTTCTACAACACAACCTTGTAATAAACAGTCGTCCATAATAATAATAACAAGACATAAAATATAACAAAAGGAGGAAAAGGAGCAATTCGGACAGTTCAAGGGAATAGCACGTTCCACATAAGACTTCTATTTTCTTTCATAAAAACTTCTTCCTCGCTGCTGCTGCTACTGCTGCTGCCTTTTTACTTTGACACGACGATGATTATGATGATGATGATAGTGAGAATTTAGAAACGGAAGGAGAGAAGAAAGAAAGGTAGCAGCTTTCACCTCGTGTGTGTGAGTGTGAAATGTTTTCTTCTGATGATGTCTTGACATTTTTTGTTAAATGTATGTATGTAGTGATGTCATGTGATGTGTATTATTATTATACAGCGCCGCCCGCCTGCTGATCTTTTTGCCATGCATATGACAAGAAAGAGTATAGTTGTGTAGTTATCAAAGCCATTCCTTTCTCCAACGACGACGATGGAGTCATTTGTCATTGTTCATGCAAAAGAATTATCTCCTTATTCTTCTTTCTTTATGCTGTGCCTTCTCTTTTAATCTGTACAATGCATCGCTCGCTCGCTTACTGATGCTGGTTTGTTGTTCCTGCCACCAATTTCACACTGTATAGATAGATGTTGTTTGGCAAAATGATAAATGTCAAAGGCATGCAATGCAGCAGTAAAAGAAGGAAACTACTTTTGTCGTCGTCTTTGTCGTTGTCCTCTTCTATACAATTGTTGGACGCATACCAAACAATGTACCTATTGCGTTTGTACATGACTGCATGAGCAGCAGCAGTAATTTATCACTATCTGCTACGAGCCAGGAAGAGGAGGAAAGGAAAATGCATATTAGATTTTTGATAGTATCACAGAGCGCTGCTATTCTGCGAAAAGGCTATGACTCCTCCCTTTCTGAATGAATGAATATTGTAAATAGAAGAGAGGATTGAAGAAAGCTCTGAGAATGAGATGTAGTAATAATAATAATACAGGTTTTCCACGTAGTGCCTACATTTTTTCTTCTTATTATTATATAACTCAGTCTTCCGTTTTTTAATATTAGGATTACATAGGTGGTGGAGTTTTAGGTATTTCTGTATAGTGATCGCATTTTCAGAAGATTATTTAGGTACGACGCTTTGTTGATATTTATGTAAGGATCAGAGGATAAAAAAATGGATGAGAACTCGGGGAAAGCATTTATTGCTGTGAGCTTATTGAATTCATTTCAATTCATACCTACCACTTTTTATTATTTGACATTGGTAAAAAGCAAGCAGCAGAGATTAACTTATGTTCTCTTTTTTAATAAAATGTGGAGCAACTTTAACCAGGGCAGGGAAAAACCTGTAGGAAAGCAGGTTTTACCTATTTGATTTTGTTTCTTACAAATTCAACTTTGTGTTTTTTTCTTTTTCAAAATGACTTTTGACTTTCGAGTATTTGCTAATTTGTAGAATAATCCTACTTACTGAAAAGGATCTTTCTTGTTAGTCAAGGGATCAGAAACAACAAATTTAAAGCCTCTCCTTCTATTTTTGTTGTATAACACCGTAGAAATTGTTGTTTTAGGTATGAAAGGCCTTCATAAGTCCCTCATGATATCCAAACTACAATATTCTCTGTGTGTGTATTCTAAAACTCTGACAAGTTTCTATTATGTAAGATCTTGTAAGTGAATTTAGTGGAAATAGGAAGAGGCTAAAGATAAATGTAGAGAATGTTGAAATGAATTGCTATTTTACTATTCAAGGCTACATCAAACACCCATAACAAACGTTAGGCTTGAGTAGGGAGCGAGGGTAGATGTTGATGAAAGTTGAATGACGACCTATAATCCCCCTCAGGTGGCGTCGTCTCTATGTATATTTATTATTCTCTCACACACAGAGAGAATATTTACATAATGTTTACATAATGGTTTGCTCTTTCTGAGAATAATAGGAAGTGAAAGCTGAATTTCGGGAAATACTACATGGCTTTTGTCTTTTTTCAACAGAGTTCTATGTGAAACTGTCCGAGATATGATCGGGAAGCTGGGCCAAGCTGATTCAGAGATTAATGAAAAGTGTGCTATGCTAAGCCAAAAACTGGATTCGCTCCTTCAAACACTCCAGGAGGAAACGGAAGGGATGGGTGAAAGCACCGAGACTGAACCGTCAAGTCCTCGTGAAGAGGAGGATGCTGCTGCCACTGCTGAGGTTAGTTTCTGTCAGCTTTGTTCTCGTCTCTAGCACTGGATAGAAAATGTAGTACACAGTACAAAATTAAATTTGTTTCGCCTGCTTTTGTCATTGTTACACTTTTGCTGGGAAAATCTATAAAAAGCTTTTTACTTTTACGTTTTTCATTCTCGTTTTTACCATTTCCTTTGAGCATACGTGAATGATTGTCAGCACTTGATTCCTTTTTTGTATATGATGATGATGAAGACATGACACTTGCTGATTATGAGCCTAGTCACAAAAGTCAAAGATATGACAATCAAAAAGCTAATTCGTTTTTCGTATTCTGTTTCTCTCTCTCTCTCGTGGTTGTGGGGAAATGTATATAGGAAACGCAAACTGCGGAACCTGGTGAAAGTACAATTGAAAAGACTAATGACGAGGCACAATTACCCCCATCGTCTGCTAGCAGCAGCCTCACTCCGACGAGGCAAGGTGGCAGAAGAGTGAACAGATTCCGGCAGCGTGAAGCACTCATGTCAAGAGCAAACAGTTTAAAGAAGGCTGTTCGACAAATTATTGAGCATGCAGAGAAAACACTGGATGAGCAAAATGCCTCCCATAACCATAAAATAGTGGTTGTTCGCCCAATGTCCTTAACAGTTCAGCAACAGCAGCAAATTTCCTCTCGAAAAGACAGTTTATTGTCCCCGGACTCTGAGATGGCGTCAGCAAGAAGTGATAATAGTAAAGGGGAGGCTCAAGATGGGGAAGCAATTTTTTGTACAATCCCAGCAGCAGGAACAACGGTCGTTGTCGCAGAATCGACAGAGGGTGTTGGTACAGGAGCAGTAGTTCTCTCAACAAACCAATGTGCCAGCAGTGGTAACGTGATTATTAGCCCGGTTGATCCCAACGTGACTTTGCCCGTGCCTACCATGTTTGGAGACCAAGCGAGAAAGCTCTCCAATGCATCTACGAACGCAAGCACAATTTCCGCAGGTAAGATTATCATATTATTGCGGTTTTATTCAATCAAAAGAAGCATGAAATTCATATCAAGTTTTTTTTTCTGCAGAAGACTTGGAAGACGAGGTGGCTGACATTGACAAAATAGACATTCCATTGATTGACGGGAGTGACAACAGCGACGAACTAGATCCAAATGGTGGCAAAGAAAAGACAGATGAGGTGGTAGATCCAAATGCTATAAACGTCAATGTGGAAGGTGGAGGAGAGGATGGAGATTTAAAGCTCGAATTTCCAAAAATTGAGGTAGAATCTCCTTCCTCGTCCGTCAGAACTCCGAAGGATTCGGATGATAGTGTGATAGAAGCTGATAATGATGCTTCAATTGGCCAAGACAGCAGTGGCGCCAGCAATAATAACGACCTCTCTGGCACCGGCTCACCAAATGTGGCAGCTAATCTTGGCGAAGGAGCAGGTGGACTTTTGGCAGTGCCCGGGTCAAAAGCCTTTCCAAGAGGAGCAAGCCCCAGAGGCTCTCGGAGAATTTCGATGGGATCCTTGCTAAAACCATTGGAGGTTGAGATCCCAACTAGCCCAAAGTCATGTAAAGGAGATACATCTGACATTTCATACTCGTCAGCAGCAAACTCCCCTTTCTCGTCATCTGCTCATTCTTCTCCAAATAAATCCAGTTCCCATCAGCATGTAAAGAGAAAGACATTACCAATAGTTAATCCACTTGTAACCCATCCTGTAAGTACCATCCGAATACATTGCCAATAATATCATCATACTTATAATAAGAAGAATAACATTTTTGTAATTAATCCCTTTTTAAATTTAAGAGCTGGCCAGCTGTCGCTTCCGGTGGAGTGGTGAGCAAAGGTGAGAGGCTTAGCTAATGCTATTCTAATTTCAAATTAAATGCCAAATCCTCTTTTTGGAACTAATTTTATTTAATTCAAATTCACAGTACTCGCATTGCCCCAATCCCATATAATTTCACTTGTGGGGATTACTCACACGTGTGAGTTGTTATTAGCTGCTGCTGTTACAATCAGACACATGTTTTTAACAAAAAAATATTTTTTACATGACAGCTTTATGGGAGGAACGAATTTCTGGGGTGGGACGAAGGAAGATGATTACTTTTTAGCTCCTTCCTTCGACGACAAAATTTTAGAAGTTGTTGCTGTGTTTGATACGATGCAAATGGCTGCCTCAAGACTAATCAATTTGCAGCATCATCGGATTGCTCAGTGTTCTCAAGTCAAGGTCACCATCCTTGATAATGAACCAATCCCCATTCAAGTAAAAACAATAAATTATGTGCTACTCTTCTCAACGCCTCGTTTAGTTCGACTTCTATTACAAAAGTTTATTTGAATATTAATTGAATTTTTCTTATATAACTTAGGTCGATGGGGAAGCTTGGTTACAACCTCCAGGGGTAATTCGAATCGTTCACAGAAACAGGATGCAGATGTTAACTCGCCCATCAAAGGTTACTTCCCATAGAATAATTTCCTTGCTTAAAATATGGATTTGTATTAACCCAGATTTATAATTTTGTCGATTGGTTATAAATACTAAAAAATACGTTCTTACGAAAATAACTGTTTAGGCTTTAGAAACTTCTTTGAAGGCGTGGGAGGAGAAACAAAAGCACTCTTCAATGTTGTCTTCTCCCAGCACTACAGATGCAGATGAGGTAAAATACTCGATATCTTTGGCAATGCTAAATCAGCTTTATGTTGTGGGCCTTTTTTAAGTGTTTCCGCAGCTCTCTCTATCTCAGCTCACTAGCTTTCTTTTGACTGCACTGTGTGTCCTTTGTGTATGTGTTCATTTTCGTTTGTCTGTAATAATTTCAAGGGTTTGTGTAATATGAATGTAGCTGGACAGGAAACGTCATTCCAAGGGGATATTCAGGCTGAAATTTCGGAAGGAGAAAAAAGGTGATGACATTGATGCTTCCGGCGGAGAAGTATTTTCTGACGGGTTTAGTGAGGAATGTGGGTCTTCTGGTGAGTACAAAACATTTAATCAGAGTAAAAAGAAAAATTCCATCAGAAAATAACGAAAAAGAATGGACAATAGCAGCAGCGTTTTTATGTTTCTGTCCAGAAATGTCCCTTTACGAATCTCAAAGTAAAAGAAACCCATTTTTATTTTTTCATTTCAGACACAAAGTCTGTAGATAAATGGTCTTCTATCGAGGTGGGTGAGTGGCTTGAACATTTACTACTCGGGGAATACAAGGTCAGTTTTCTCCGTCATGATATCCGTGGTGCAGAGCTGCTTTCTTTGCAACGAAGAGATCTCCGCGAACTAGGCGTAACAAAGGTTGGACACGTGAAACGAATTTTAAAAGGAATTGAAAATCTTAAACGCGATATGGAATTTGCAGCTAAGCTCCCAACCGAAAGTACTTCAACTGAGGATGGAGCTAGGAAGGATGCGACAGAGTCTTCTGTGTAATAATTTTATGTTTGAATTGAAATTGATTGTCGTCGTTCGTTTTGTACTTTCTTCTAAGAAGAATTTGGCTATCCTTTCACTCATCAGCATTCAGCAACCTTTGTATTCCTGGTGCCATTTTTTACTGATTTTATATTTTTATCGTGTAATAATGATGATGTTCAAACGGTTTGAGATTTTTAATTTTTAAAATGTTTTATTCATAAGCGATAAAAGTTTTGAATTATCAAAAGAGAATGAAGAGTAGTAGGTCTTACCGTTTTATTCGAGTTTATCTTTTAACCATTCCAAGGTTTAGATTAATATCTAAATAATATACCTACTACTACTATCGTTTAACGAAACGTCGAGATTTTCTAAGTATTCGCAATATTACTATTAATGCTATCTTACTATATTTAAAAATGTTTATTCAACTCAACAACAACCGTAATTTTTATCAATAAGTCACAAAATACATACATGTACCTTCCCAAAATGGAGTTTCATGTTCACAAAAACCAAATCCAACCACTTCAAATACAAGTTCGCTTTGTAAACCGGTGTACAACCTGTTTTAAGGGTCTATACCTTATAAAATATTTCTTCGTTGAGAATATTTTTGTATATGAAACTACACATCTATTACTATTAGTTAATTAAGTAATTTTTCACTCGACCTTGTTAATTTTGAGATTAAGTTAAGTTATATTTAAGTAGTCTGTACAATACATAATATTATGTTATAATTTCTCCATAACTTGATGAAGACAAACAGGAAATGACCTTTTCGTGTTGTAGTAGTGCCTTTATTTATTGAGGATTTCATATTAGTTTTTCCATACTGGAAAATGAATCAATAAAATGATGTAAAATAATATTTGTAGAGATTATTTAATGTATTCTCTTGAAAATATTTATTGTAAATCCCCTTATGATTATCAACTTAAAAATAAAAATCGTATAACACTGCAGTGCTACATCTACATACAAACCAATCTGTGATACTTTTAGCTATGTATTTCCCTTTCCATATTTGCCAATTTTCTATCATATATTTACTAATTATTCAAGTGATAAATGCAGTCGTGCTCGCCGTCACCAAACCTTTAGTAAAAAACTTATTTAGATTAAGGTCAACTGTTTTAGTGTAAAACTAAAAAAATACTTTTTGACGGTAAACGGTATGGGGTTTTGAGTTCCGATTTATAACTCGTTTAAATAAAATGTATTTAATCCTTATTAGATCAATCACATGGCACTGAATCAATAATAAATGTGTGTGTGTATTTATTTATTATGTTGCAATAAAAAGCGTTACAAATACAATTTTACTAGTGAGAGACACAAATAACTGTATTAAAAATATTTTATAGCAATACCTCATCATTATAATTTTTGTAGCTTTTTGTTCTAATGATGTTCTCTAGTATTTTTTGGAGTAGGAGTTTTGTAGTATTAGTATGTAATTGTAATTTAGTTTTTAAAGAAGGGCTACACTGAAGTAGAGACAAGAGAGCGAAGAATTTTATTAAGCGTAGAATCAATCCAGGACGAGAGCTGTGATTTTAATATTGTTTGTTCATAAAGGAGACAGGATAATGATAATGATAAAAGTATAAGTAATTTTTGTTTCTGAAATATTAATATGATGAAAAATTACTGTCAAGAAAGACGACATAATAATGTGCTACACAGAGACACCTTTTACTATTCTCTTTCTCTCTTTATGAGAAACTCTTAATTAATTGTAACCTAAAAATGCACAAAATTTTTACACTTACATAGCAGCATAACAATTTGTACACATACCTAATACTTATGTAAGGCTTTTGTTGTTATTATAAAATAATGACAGAAATAATTGAAATTGAATTATAATGGTGACCAAAAACGGATAAAAATTAAACAGAAATTCAGGAATATAAAAATTATACATTGATCTTTGTAATAATTAAGTTTGAGAAAATGGTATTGCGCTTTACCTGCCTATAATTTTTGAAATTCGGTGTTTTTAATCAATAAATTAAGGAAAAAAATATTCACAGCAATGCGTAGCAATAATGGCTTCAGCTTCCCTTGATTTCAAACTCACATCATTTATTGATTTGTGATTAAATTCATTCTTCGCGGAAATTCATATAATTGAAAATTAGGATATGAATCATAAAGGATATCATAGTACCGTGTTTCATAACTCATTTAATTTTTAAAGCGACCATTTTTCTGTTCATTTTCCTCCTTAAATTCGGTTTTGGCAACCTTCTTCACAAATAGTGTAGGTTGCAAAGGTGGCAGGTCCACCTACATCCTACATTTTGTGGTTAAAATGGTAAAATTAAAACAGTGTGGTAGAAGCGTTTTAACCTGTTTATTACAGAAAATACAAAAAACACATCAAACCATCTTTAATTTGCAACAAAGATAAACGGGGAATGAACCCGGTATTGTGTTTGCATTTCGCATATTATTATTATGTAGTAGAAATTTGAAATTGCATAACATTTTTCCAGTCTCCTCTCACTCATTCTATTCTCTACCAGGCTTACTACTATCCCTGCATAGCTAACAACTTTTAAACCTACTAAATCCTTGATAAACTGAAATGCATAGTTTTGAAAGTGGTCTCAGCTCAAATTGAACTCCTTTTTCCTACGTCATGAATCGTGATAATCGGATTGACCATAAACTTCAACATTGCGTCATATACCTATCTACATATAAAGGTTTTTTTGCAGAACCGACGGATGGATGGATGATTTTAACTTGTTCTTCCTCTTCTTTAATGGAACAAATGTTTCAAGAACAACTCGCAACAACATCAACCACATCACATCACATATTACGTATCTTCATGATCATTTTAATTCACTCATCTCAACGCTTATTACAAGCTCGTTTCTCTCGCTTGCAATGTTCATGACGGGAATCAACAAACAACCCTACCAACCAAACTCAACAAAATGCAGAAAAAACAAGCTTCCTCCTTTATTTCTGACTTCTCTAGCTCTTATGTAATTACTAACCATGCATACAGGAGAGCAAAAACATGAAATTTGAATGCAATACATCTGTGCAGTTGAAGTTTAAATGTAAAAAACTGAATTATAATTCAGGCACAGTGAAAAGCTGTACGTTTACAGCTGCAGTGTACCTAAAAATATCCTGAAACCCTTCTTGATATATGCCAATTTAATTAGAAATTATCATAAATCTTTTATTCAATTGGCAATCATCACTGTCAGTTTTAAACGAATCTGCATGTGACAATTGGAGTGAAGCTAATCATAGCCAATTCTACACAACATCCACATTTATTATGTAAGATTACGTATTTTCATGTTTCATTTTATGTTCCAAGTGTGAAACGGCATAAAATGGGGGAGAAACTAAAAGGTTTGTATTATTGCCACGAGCAGAATAGCACCGATAGTGCTGCTGCTGCTGGTTGTAGTGGCAGTCGCTGTGATGGACAAAGGCTTGTAGCCCAGCAGACGTTTACACGAACAAAGTATTCCCTGAAATCATGCAAGTGAGATTAAGATGTGTCCTTGTTTTTATGAAGAGTATTAAAGTATACGCATTGTAATCTAAAAATTAGTACAATTCTAAATCATTTGCCTAAACGCTTTACATCATAACAAACAATCAACTTAATTATGAAGTCTTCTAAAAAAAACTACTGTTTTAGTTTTGTTGTGTAAGAGAAATGCATACTTACTGTAAGCTCCCTCTGATATGATATTATTATTGTTCAGTCCACCAGACCAGATCAATCGCTGTAGTAAGTAAAGTGACAAAATTACAAAAAATCACTGACAAGCCAAGCCGTACTAAAATATCACTAAAATACCAACTAAAATTTGCTAAAAGAAAGTACTTAGGTAATCTAATAGACGACGATAAAAAGTTTATCTGATTGAGTTACGTCTCTATGCAATAGGTGCGCAATTCTTGCTGGAGAGTGCAAGTCAAGTGGAGAGAGTAAAAATGCAATTTGTGCAACTTGTCAAGTGGAGAAAGTGAACGTGGAGGAGCTGAGTTGGTTTGCGCTTGCTTTCACGAATGAGAAAGCAGGAGAAAATAAAGTTTTATTTTAATGTTCAATAGTTTTACCATATTTAATTCATAAAAATGGTGCCAGTAAGTTCATGTCGATTCAAAAGTGGATCACTTGTCAAAACAGTTGTTTTCGTTTTGCTGCTGCTTTGGGTTTTGATGGAAAATTTTTCTCCAACTGAAGGAAAGCTTCTACCAAGGAATGATCGGAAGGTTACTGTGCTTATCTTTAATTAGAATTCTACATTAAATAAATTGAGAAATTGATAGTTTTACAGAGCTGACCGCTGAGGATTATAAAATTTTCTATTTCTTTAGAATCCAGTTGAGAGTATTGATTACGAAGATGATTTTGATCGACCCCATCAGCTGGCAGTCCAACGGCGAAATAAACTGTTGCGCAGAAGAATGCGAAGTGGTTTAGAAACCAGCATGGAGGTGCCTATGCATCAATTTTCCGAGCTTTTCTTAAAGGTTCCAAGATATTTTAACGCTTTCGTCGTGTTCTATAATGATGGGGAAAGCTGTGAGCATTGTGAGCTTGCTGTCAGCACACTCGACTTGGCTGCAAAGGCGTATTCTACTTCAAACCATTTCCCGGAAAAAACAGAGAAGGCGACAACGTTGTTTGTTAAAATCAAGTATGCCCCTGGATTTCGAGATGTAAGTCAAATGAACTGTTGAATGTTCATTCGTATAAAAAATCATATTTCCCTTCTGATTAAGATCGTACGTAAACTCTTCTCGTATATTTTTAGGTTGTGTCGGTAGACCCTGGATTTCCAAGTTACTTCTATTTCAAGTATTTGGAACCGGAAGAAGAAGAAAGCATAAAAACTGTTAATCTAGATAAAATGATGAAAGAGGAGGGAGCTTTCAGTACGGTTGAGATTCTCAAATGGATTCAGGGAGCCAGTCAACTCAAGGTTATTTATTTATATGATGATTTTTTAGATTATATAAGATTATGGCATAATTAAATTATTGTTCAGTAAATTCTAATGCTATTTATGTAATTAAAGCTGTTTATAAGTCTGACTATATAAGACTGATTTAATGAACAATTTGAGGGAATAACGATTTGATGTTAATTATTATTATATTTTTCAGTTTATTAAAATAAAGCACGCTCAACCAGAAAGAATAAGCATGTTAACTGTGCTTTGTATTACACTTTGGGGTGGAATAACCTTATGCTGGATATCCTACCGTGGATATTGGGATATAATCGTCGAGTGCCTACAGCAAATTAATTATTCGTACGGTTTAACGGTACGTAATGATTTTGATTCATTACTTATTATTATTAGAATCTCTGCTAAGTTAACAACTAAACAACCAATTAACTATGTATTCACAGATTTGTATTCTTTGGCTGCTTTCTGGACAAATGTAAGTTTTAAAATCTTTTCTTCATATTAATTTCTTATGTTTTCTAACGAGTGCGAACGCTGAAAATAATTCGTATTGAATTGTTTGAACCAATGTAGGTTCAATTACATGAGAAAAACGCCGATGGTAGGATCAGGGCCTGCTTGGGAATTGATAACCTATATTTATCCTGGTTCGCGATATCAATATGGGACGGAAAGCTGCGTGATTATGTTAACTTGTAAGTTCAATCAATAAGCTAATGCTCATGTACAAGCTTTGTTTCCAGTGTGGTGGTTGATCATCATTGATGATCATTCTTCTTGTTTTTTAATTTGATGCTGTAAATACTTTAGACGGTCTTATAATTTACTCCCTTGTCCACCTAATCCAAGTACGGGAAGAAGAGCTCGAAGCTGCTGCTGGTACTCGAAACAACCCTGAAATTGAAAACCCGAGACCAAGGAACGCGGGAATGGTTGAGGGATTGGGAGGATTCCTATTTGGATACGTGATGTTACAATTCATTACTCAAATTAAAATGTAGGGAGGGATGCATGATCTTTCATTCGTTTATTAGCGTCATGTCGCTTTACCAATGCCGTATACTTATCAATATTTTTTTACCTAGTCCATTTTTCCAGTAATTAATATACTAGTGCAGTTTCTGCAATTTATGAATAAGCCAGTTTAATAAGTTGATACTGTGTATTCTGTATTCTTTACTAAATCACTGCCGTATTAAAATATGATTGTATATTATGCTGTAAAATAATAAAAACATTCATGCATGGTTCAAAGATCAAACTTAGTACATACCTGATTTTTTTTCATAATCTAAAAAGGAACAATTTTAAGAATTTCAAGGGAAATGTTGCATTACATTACTGATTAAAATCACCTTTTTTACTGCAGCCCTTTTTCTTTCTGGATTAGTTTCACTTTAAATAATTTATAACAAATTATTTCCGTTTTTTATTGTAAGTAACTACTTCAATTTAAGTATAATATACTAAAATATGCAATTACATATTATGCAACAGTTTCAAAACACTGAAAACATTAGTAAAAATGAAACGTTTATACTAAACCCAGACCTCTGACCATAACATTTAAATAAACAACCGAAACAATTCCATAATATAGGTAGTCGTTTTTAGTATTACAATTACAATTACAAACTATCTACTCATATGTATACAACTTAACCGTGGGTTTTCATTTAACAAAAACGAATCTATAAAGAAAGGTCGTATCTTTGGCGTTTCATAGAATCGCAGAGCACCTCATACGCTGCAGAAATGTCCTGAAACTCTTTTGTTCGTTCTAATTT
>JAHZNJ010000746.1:0-16006 GCA_027744475.1 Lepidocyrtus cf. sotoi NNG-2020 | reverse complement strand
TTGTCACGTAATGAAAATTAAAAAGCGAATAGAAAAGCTTTGCCTCTAATACACCATTCATTTTGATAATAATAAAATTGACGCACACTCTGCACACTATTTTGCTATTTCATTTACGTCAAACTATCAACTTTTAAATATTTTCCTAATATAGTCACATTTAACTTACGTACTGAAAATCAAAATCTAACAAGTGTTTACTGTGAAAACAAAATTAGTAGCAAAAACAACAGAATCAGCTGTAGAAATATATATAAAAGCTGTTTTGCAATCTATACCAGCAAAAACTAATAAAAACTAGACTGCCTATTTCTATTGTTTTTTTGACCGTAGAAACCCCTTTATTAGACCAAAATGTAGCTAATTATTTACTTAATACGATTCGGAAAAATTAATTTGATAAGTCAAATCAGTATATTTAAAATATTACTGCAAATTAAAACTGATGATATATATACAGATGATTTCTCTAACCAACAAACACGCACACACACGAGCAAAAGCACACACGCCCGCATGCATTATCGTCCACTACTACTTTACGCGTAGCGCTACTGTAGCCATCTTACAGGCACTTTACAAACTGCAACAACTTTAACAGTTTCATCTTAAGATTTGAGTGCCCAGTAGTATACATGCAATGCCACGGGGCTTATCTATACCATAATAACAGCACCAATGCTTTGTTTTCTATGAAATGCTAAAAGTTGATCACAGTTTGAGTTTATGACATTACTAATTGACTATGTTTTATTATATAATAATATAATTGTCATACTAATTGCTTTATTCAACATTTTAAACAACCCAAAATAAATAGTCCAAATAAATACTTTGAATAACTAAAAACATGACTAGGCCTAATGCTCAATCGTTAAAAAATTCTATTTACACACACATACACATCCATAACAAATCATCATGCAACAATATCAGTATTATAATAATGATTATCGGTTTGCAGATTTAAATAAAATGACATAATCAAAGTATTTCATCCTAATAATAATAATTACATCGAAACAAAGTAAACAAATCATATATAGTCATTCTAGAAAGATGATAATATTGGTGGGTCAATTCTTTTGTCAGTAATGATGGAAAAGTTTTCGGGAACAAACTCCATGTTGTCCAGCTTAAAATTCGCATGGTGCTATATTTAAAAACAAAATTATATTTAATCCAACGCTTTTATGTAACCAATTATAAAAAGGTATACTAAAATCTATTTGTAAGTTAACAGGTACCTGTAAGAATTCCTCGAGTTGAATGTCAACAACAGTTCGGTAAAAGGGTGCGATAGAATTAATGAGAAAGTCTACTTGAACAGACGATGTTACTTGAAATAGTAGAGGTCCATTCTGATTACCAGCGTACGTAGGCCACTTCAAATTACGGAAAAGAATAGATTGTCCATATTTTAACTGGCTTTTATCATACATATCCTAAAAATTTAAAAAACACAAATAGTAAGTAACTTTAATATAAATTAAGTTTAGTTTTAACTATAAACTGAGACGATTAAAAGAAAACTTACCGTGTCTGGATCTGAAAGCTTAACTTCAACAGTACTCACTTGTCCATCATACACAGTAATATAAAGACAATCTCCGGCAAATTCTAGCTTGTTAATAATTCCGTACATGTCCACTTCCTGCCACATTGTCTTCAACAGTACTCACTTGTCCATCATACACAGTAACATAAAGACAATCTCCGGCAAATTCTAGCTTGTTTATAATTCCATACATGTCCACTTCCTGCCACATTGTAGAATTAGCTCTTGTCACTACTTGTCCAACGGATGACAACCTCCTGGGACATATTATTTGCATAAATAGGACAAAATATTGAAGTAAAGGTAGTAGCTTGGTTTGTTCCCCATATAGTAACAGCTCCATTAACATCCAGATTACCCGTGTCTTCACCGCTTCCACTATTACCGATTTTTATGTTAGTTACTTCATAAACTACATTTTCTGACAACGCATCATAACGTTCCTTGTCAAACTCAGCAACATAGAGAAATCCTATTTGACAATTAAACCTTCCATTGACCCAGTCTTCTGCATTCACCACCATCATCTATTAAATAAATTTTTANTTGACAATTAAACCTTCCATTGACCCAGTCTTCTGCATTCACCACCATCATCTATTAAATAAATTTTTAAGAAACTTAATTAAAAACTTATTAAACGAAACAAAAGGAATTTTTAATTTAATTTAATTTCGTGTAGCGATAAATACCATACCTTGTAACAGGGCTTGACTGTACGTAGTGGAGCTACTCGATCGATCTGTTTCTCTAAAATTCTTTCAAACTTTGCATTGACTTGATGCATAAATGCAATACGTAGTGGTTTTAAGTTGTCTAGTCGTTCCTGTCCAATATCTAGCTGCAAATTACATACACACGTAAACTTTAGTAATTACGAACTACTTAAATTATAAAATACGGCTAAAAATTTAATTTACTTCAGAAACTAGACGAATATTGTTTGTTTCGTTGTATAACAAAAATTTCATTAACACGTCATCTTCAACTTGGTCTGCTGGTATAAAACCGTTTGTATATTCACCCAAATCTCTCATCAGCATATTACTCAGTACTCGTTGTCTCACTCTGTCACTAATCTGTTGGCCTAGTTTGTGACGTCTTTCTTGGTCCGCCTCCACTATCTTTGTTGCCGAATAAACATTGACATATTCTAAATAATTGGAAATAAATAAAAAGTATTTTAGTTACAAATATGACTATAATTATATACAAAGGATAAAATGATTGTAGATTATGTTCGGTATTACTTATAATTTCCCCACTGGTGACTTTGTAGATTGTAGGATATTTTCGCAAAAGGGCCAGTTTGCTTATTGGCATTAATTTTCCGTTTGTCTGCCAATACTTTGATGTAATAGATGCATATTGATGGTTATCTCCAGCATTTTCAAAGTTACTCCATTTCCCCAGGTGAATCGATTCCCATCTCCTCATCTTTCTCTAACATCTCTGTACATAGTCTGACTTCATCCAACACTGTATCCGGAACATTACTAAAATTTTCCCGCATCACGTACATTGAAAGTGAATTGTTCTCTTTAGCTTGTGTGGCCATTTCTTTTATTATTGCGGGGTTTGCTTACTCCACATTTCCATTCAAGTTATAAAATTTTAACTTTATCTGATTTTTAATTGACCTGCTTGAGCTCGTTTTCTACGTCACTATCACTTTTCACTTAAATCAAGAACAATAGTTAGTTAATTGTTTTAAAAAAACTAACAAACTTTTTTAATATTGGAAAAAGTTCACTACCCAGAAACCTTATCTTGGGCATGAAAATTTCAGTAGTAATATAATATCGAGAAAACCTATTTGCTTTTTGCACTCACTCCCTTCTCCTATCAAGTACCACTTGTAGTCATAAGAATGCATGCATACTTTAGTATACCAAAAAGTTATACTTTCTCTTGTATCAAACTACTTGCAGCCTGTAATACATATTTTATATGCATTTGTCCTAGAAATGGACTACAAAATAATATATATTCCCAGTCATGCACACTATAATTACAAAATGAAGTAGTTTATAAATATTGTATAGTAGATTAAAAACACACATTTGCGGTACACGGTGCGTACCAAAATTCTTTTCTATAAACTTTCTGCATTCATGTGACGGAACAAAGGTCGACCTACTTTTTATCGCGCGTAACATTATTGCGGTACCTTATCTCAAAAGCAAAAACTGTCTAACTGCAAGTAAAATTAAATAAAACTTTTCTTTGATAGTTGGTAAACTTTTTTAAATTGGTAAAAAAATGTTCCCCAATCTTTTATTTGATTTTCCGGATGGTACTAATCAACAGTTTGACAGAAATCGATTTCAAACTCTTTTTGGATACAACTACATAACTCAAAGTAAGTTGTATTACTACCTTTAATTGTAATTAAATATAAATAGAAATTATAATCTGAGTACATTATTTTTCTTCCATTTATAGATCAATATCAAAATGATAAGGACAAGCGTCATATGATAACAACGGCAAAAGTAAGACAATGCATTCATCAGTGTCACTGCCAACCAGTTTGGGATGATGTACTAATGAAGCACAGAAAATGCTTCAATGAAAACGATTGCATCCGTGTTCAATTAAGGACAGAATGTGGTTTAGAATGTGGCGAAGCTTGTGAAAATCGTCCGTAAGAATATCACATCTTTTTTAGTAATACATAAGAGATTTATTGTTATTGTTGTTTTAATTCTTTATTTAATTCTTTTTAAATAGGTTTATTGATAATATTTTTGCAACGAAAAGTCTGGGATTAATATATAAACCATTCGTAAATTTTGGAATGATTACTAATTTACCAATTAGGGAAGGTGAACTGGTCATAGAGTTTGTTGGAGACGTATTCATGAAACGTAAATATCCTAAAGGAAGAAATCCAACATACAGCTTAGATATTCCAAGCTCAGATTTTTCAATTTGTGCTTTGAATAATGTGAAACTTTGCTAGGTTTTTAAATCATTCTCATAATCCAAATTTAATGTGCTATGCATATTATACACACGACCAAGTTCGAGTAGTACTACAATCTACCCGAGATATTCGAGCAGGAGAGGAACTAACATGGACATATTACTATGATGCCGCCATAGATGTAACAAGCTATTTCAATTCAACAATAATTTAATTACACAACAATCAATTATTTTAAAATCAATTCATTTCATGCTTAATTATAGTTTTGTCAATGTGGTGAAGAACAATGTCCAAATTTCTAACAAGCTATTTTAATTCAACAATAATTTAATTACACAACAATCAATTATTTTAAAATCAATTCATTTCATGCTTAATTATAGTTTTGTCAATGTGGTGAAGAACAATGTCCAAATTTCTTTCGATTGGATGCTGCCGTTGCCGAGCATTATCGTTTGAGAAAGATCCAGATAGACAATGGATGGATAACGCAGCATCATCAAGTTGAGCTCTTATTTCCTCCTGGACATGTATCAGATCAGGAACAAATAGAAGAAGAGGAAGAAGCAGAAAGAAGAGAGGAAGATGATGGAGAAGATAGAGTCGTTGACGTTATCGTTGATGTTGAAGAAGATGAAAGAAGAGCTCATCCAAATGAAATTCAATATCCCATCAATGACGGTGCAAAACAACGCCCAGTAGTAAAAGAGATCCAATAATGTCCAAATTTCTTTCGATTGGATGCTGCCGTTGCCGAGCATTATCGTTTGAGAAAGATCCAGATAGACAATGGATGGATAACGCAGCATCATCAAGCCGAGCTTTTATTTCCTCCTGGACATGTATCAGATCAGGAACAAATAGAAGATGATGGAGAAGATAGAGTCGTTGACGTTATCGTTGATGTTGATGAAGATGAAAGAAGAGCTCATCCAAATGAAATTCAATATCCCATCAATGACGGTGCAAAACAACGCCCAGTAGTAAAAGAGATCCAATTAAATCCAATTAATTCACAACATACTAAAAACGTCGCAATAAAAACGCTTAGCAAAATGAAAGGCGAGTTTGGTAATCAGCCAAAGAAACATCACGCTCGTCATAAATATTATGTAGTAGTAAAAGAACATGAACGAACCGTTCTAATGAGACATGTTAGTACACAGTTTCCTGAGCCAACAATTCAACCTAACAGCAGTGGTAGGAACGCTAAGAAGCAGCAAAATAAGAAACGCCTTCCTTTTCATCGATCTCAAAATAAATCTCCAACATATGAGCAAACTGCACGGAAACGTAGCGTTTATGATAGAGCATTTAAATCATATGAAAACTACCAAGTAGCAGTGAAATCGTGTTCCAAGAATAATCCTCATGAATATTATTTTTGTACCGACTGTGAGGAAAAGTATTATGATTACGCTAAATACAAACGTCACATGAGAATCCATACCAATCCTGACAAATATAAGTGTGAACAATGTCCCATGTAAGTAAATATTACAATTGAAGATGATTAACAATGATGATGATTAAATTTACAAAGTTTAATTTTATTCGGCTATTTTTTATTTGTTTTTATAGGACGTTTACTAATGCAGGCCAATTAGAATCCCACAAACTTCTTCACGATCAGCAATAGAAAAAAATATTTGGTTTAGTAGTACTTTTTCTTTATTGGTACGTTATAGTTAACAAAGGGTGTAAATATTTACAGCATATATTTAAATTAAAGTACATTAAAGTAATTTAACAAAAGTACTACCTCCTATTACTTATTCTATCAGTGTGTATATTAAAGTTTCAATTAATCAAAATAAATGCTCATTTCCGTAATTACTACTATAACCAAAATCACTAATCATCTTTATTACAATTTTTTATTATTACGTAAAGGAACAAATTCAAAGACAAACTATAATAAAGTTATTTTACACCCTACGTCTTTACAAATAGAAAATTGGTTTTTGAGGTAGCATTAATTCTATGTTGACACTCTTCTGTATGTGATTTTTTCATTCTATGACACCAACGACATACCAAACACAATTTGGATTTTTCATGTGAAATTCTTTGTGAAACCTTACAAAATCTATGATTACAATAGTTACAAGTTAACCGTTTTGGAACCTTTTTAATTCCATTACATCGTTTAATATGCCGACGATCCCTGAATACACCATCACATTGAGGACAATGAAACAAACTTCGTAAATGAGCAATTTTATGAGTTCTTAGTGTATGTCGGTTAACAGTCTCAAAATGACACAAATCACATGAAAGAATTTCACCGGGTCTCCTTTTAATCTGTTTACATTTTTCACGTTCCTCCTTCTGCTCCATTTCTTTTAAGACCGAAATCATTTTCTTCAAGTCTTTTGGGATAGCCATTGAATTAAAAGGCTCGGCTCCTAAACAGTCTTTTCTACAACAAGGACAAGTCACAACTTTTCCTTCATTCACTAAGTTTCCAACATGTCCGTGAACACAATTGAAACAAATGTTATGTGTTGCTGCTGTTTTGATTCGGTCACATCCTTTACCAGTAAAAAATCCTTTCGAACAAGGTAGGCTCAAACATATTGCACAATCGAATGTCTCATGTAATGACCTGGCTATACTCTCATCTCTTTTAAGAGCTTCCTCAATTTTTCTTCGATTTGCAGTTGTAATAGCTCTTCGAATCTGGGCCAACTCTTTGTTATCTAATCCATTTATTGCTGTATCTTTATGCACTACAGAATTGACAATTTGAACCAAATCCGACGTTTTAAGAGGAGTGTTGCTTCGAGTACTACAATCTTCAAAAGACGGAGAAAAAACTGCATTTGTTGAATCATCATCATTATTGGCAGAAGTCACTGCTAAGCAGTCGATAGTAGTTGGCGACTGAATAAGACTTGACGATACTGTGGATAGCTTTAGGATAGAAGTTGCCGTTGTTGCAAGTTGGTTAGCTGACAGGGGACTAAAATTGCCATTTACATTAGCAAATTTTACACTTTTATTTACTAGATCTGCCCTAGACGCCTGTGTTGTTGATGATAATGAACGTTGAATCACAGTAGTAATCTACTTCATCAAAGATGAGTCGAGTAGCTAAAGCTGAACTTGTTGGACCTGAGAAAGCTGCAGCAGCAGACAAAGACGTAGTTGGTAATGAAGGAATTAAATTATTAACGCTGCCGCCATTGAAAGTACTTTCCTGATGATGACTAACTATCCCTAATGCTGGTGACGGCGAAAACACCGGAAGAGTACTACCACTGTTGATTTCTGAATTCTGACTTCTTCCTGCATTATTTGAAGCAATGTCATTTGATGATGTAGGCATGCGAAGCTTGAATTTTATCTGTCTTGCTTCCTCGTTTCTACACAAACAAATACAAAAAATTGAGTTATGAATTTGTAGTTAAGTCAAAATAGATAATTGTCGTTTCATAAAATTAAAGTAATATTATATAATTTCATCGTTTTCATGCTATTACCCCATAAAAGTACTAGGCGTAAGGTTAATTAAGCTCTGCCTACTCCCATCATTAGTTCTACCAAGTACTCCTCCAACAATTTCAACTGATGATCGCTCCGGTTCTAATGTAAAGATTTTTATATTCCAAGTACTATTTCCTCTAGCTACTGACACCTCAATCAGATCCTCCCTAAATAAACAAAACAAACCAAAAATTATCATTAATGTTCAATTTATGTATGTTTTGATTCAAATAAACCCACATAAATATTAAAAGAATATTTAAATATGTTTAAATGTTGTTATTAATTAACAATAACCTACTCTGATTTCTTTATTTTAATTGAAGGATACATAATAAATATTGTAACTAAATAAATTGTTAAAGAGATTACTCTATTTAATTAAAAGTTCCAATCAAACAATAAAATTAAAATCTCAGCTTTTGTTGTGTTGATTTCAAGCATGTGCACACATGTCTAAAGAAATATTGATGTACCGTGTGCTACCTGTTTTAGCGGGCTTTCGTTTAAATAAGAGCGAGTTAAGAGTACTACTTGCTGCAATGGAACTATATACCATTGTATGTATTACAAATAAAAAGCAGAGCGAGGCAATCAATGTCCTGTTCATGCAGTACACGTAACAATTTTGCTTACCACATGTCACGTTCAGGCAGTCACGCATAAAATTCCATGCTACATAGAAGCTGGTTTCAATATAGCGCGTTCCATATATACGAATATTAATAAACAAGAATATTACATGCGTTCCGGTTTAATGTATTTACTCATTTATTTAAGTTAAAGAAAACATCGGCGGATCAAATTCGTTTGTAGAACGATGAAATTTTGTGCACAGATAGTTTTTTTAATCATCTCTGAACTAAAACAAACACGGGGAACGTAGCATGAAGAGTTGTAAAGATATGACCAATTATGTACATTTACTTATTTTAAAAAAACCTGAGCGGATCAAAATGTACTTTAGAAATCTCGTTTCTTGTTGACTTATAGTATATTTAATTGTCTTGATTTTAAAATAAAAACGGGGAACGTAGCATGAATAGTTTCAAAGATATGACCAACTACGTACATGTACGTATCATATTTTAAAAACATTAATAGCGGATCGGATTCTTTAGTAGAAAAATGACATTTAGTGCATAGAAAGTCCTTTCAATTGACTTGATTTTAAAACAAAAACGGGGAACGTAGCATCATTAGTGTAAAATATATTATGTCGGCATATTAAAAGTGATCCCACCTCCGCAAAATCTTCTTTCATGTAGTTACCGTAATGCTACTTCGTTAGTGCATTTGCAACTACCACTACAACAACGTCTTATTGTTGCCATCTTGCGAGTAAAATGTGAAACATTTGTACAATACTAATTATATCTTTAAATTTGACAATAACCAAACTCTTCATACACATCTACACGAATAGATAAATAGGGCGAGCTAAGAGTACTCGTTGCAATGCATTTATATACCATTGTATGTATTACTTATACAAAATCAGTACCGAGGCAATCAATGTCATGTTCATGCAGTACATGTCACAATTTTGCTTACCGCATGTCACGTTCGGGCAATCATGCAGAAAATTGTATGCATTATAGAAATTGACTGCATTTTAGCGTATATCATACCAATATGAGAATAATTATAGGCAAATAAATTTCAATTGCTTTTTGTTTTAATGTAGAGCTGTAACTATTATAATTAGCTCAATTATTACAACTGACAAAGCACAAACGGATTAAAGTATTTAGTAGATTAACGAAATTTTATACAGAGATAGTAATTAAAACTACCTTTTATTTAAAACAAAAACGGGGAACGTAGCGTCATTCATTCATAAGATACGACCAATTAAATATATACCCGCTTGATCTGGTAAAAAAAACATGAGCGGATCGAATTTGGTTGTAGAACAATTAAATTTCGTGCATAATATAGCTCTTTTATTCATCATAAATTTAAGACAAAAACGGGGAACGTATCATTATTCGTTCAAAAGTTATAACCAATTGATTTCATTAACTTACTCTGTTTGCCGAAAAACACAGCCGGATTAAATTCTTTACTAGAACTAATAAATTTTGTCCAATAATAGTATTTTTAACTACCTTGAATTTAAAACAAAAACGGGGATTGTAACTTTTTTATTCTAATAGATATAACCAATTAATTCCGTTACTTTCTCCGTTTGCAAAAAAACATCAGCGGATTAAATTGAGTCGTAGACCAATAAAATTTTGTACAGTTGTAGTCTTATTTATCGTCTAACTTTTAAAAGAAAAAAGGGGAACAAAGTATTACTATTTCAAAAGATATTATGTAACATGTATTCCACCTCCGCAATTTTTTCTCCGTGTATAGTTACTGAAACATACTTTGTTCAAGTCATCAAGGACTACCCCTACAAAAGTACTGTTGCAATCTTGCGGATAAAATGTGAACAAATTGTAAATTACTGATATCATCTTGGAATTTGTATAATTATAATGTAAAACTTGCAATGCACTGGAATCTGCACATTCTGTACGGCAACTAATGCTGTATAACCAACACAAATGTGAGACTTTTTTATATTGTTGTATGGGTTGTTGTGCTTTTATGCTATAAAAGTATGATGTTGTATACTTGATTGTATTGTATGAAGTGTTGCGCTCTTTTGCAAAATGTGTTATTTGCTGATGATGAGAAAACGAGAAAAGTGTAAAAAATTTTTTTTTAAAAAACGGAAAACATTTATTTTAAAAGTTTAATTTGTCGAATAGATGCGTAAAAAATCGTTTTTAACTTTCAGTAGTTAATTGTATAATTAACTTTAATTTCAGTTACAGTAACTATAAATTAAAAAATTGTTTTTCTAATTCTAAGAACGGTAACCTTTTTTAGTTAGTTCGTTCCATTAGTAAAAAGATCAGGTGTAGTAGTACTTTAAACACTAGTGAAAAATGAACAGAGCTAAAGTGAGTCAAACTTGTTTTTTGAAATATTAACTCACATCAATTTATATTTAGTTTAAAAAAACTTACAACTAACATATTAAACCATTTAAATATATATTTTTTTAATTGTTTGTGTTATAGTTTCCTCGTTTTACCGACTACAAGGTATCAACAAGATTCTTACTACCAACAAAAACTACGGATACTTTAATTGGAAGAAAATCCGAAAACTTGGCAAGAAAGGAGCAAAACATCCCTAAAAACAAACAAACGGAAATCTTGGAGAAAGGAAAAGGTCGATCAATAACTTGCAACAATCTTACGAACCTCTATAACAAAAGCTTTCGATTCGTATCAGTGGACGTCTCGGGATTACTAAAACCGGACACAAATGACTATCTTAATTTGGTGACGGAAGTACTCCAAGTAGCTCAACATCATGAAATATCCCCGGAAGAAAATTTTGCTACCTCCATCATCGTCCTCGAAGAATGTGCTTTGTTTTGGATCGAAAAAGAGAATGGAGAAACTGACGGAAACTCTGGAAGTGTTTACTGGAGTCTCGAAGACAAAGTGTTTAATCGCTACCTGGAACGTGATGGTGGAACCTATATCCAAAATATTCATTTAATTAAAAACAACAAAGCTCCAGCAGAGTGGATGATAAACCTCGATGGGCCGTTTAAAGAAGTATGTCGTTTTGCTGTACACTTAGCAAAGGAATTTCATCACTACCTCGGAAAGAAATATGACGGACTGAAGTACTTTCAACCATATTTCTATGAACTGAAGCAAGTTGAAAAGGATAATGTCGCTTTTGTCAAGTTTAACGATGTATGCAATTACGAATTATTTCTGTCAATTATTGTCAATCATTAATATTAATTAATATCAATTACTTGATAATTACATAAACATATATATTATTATTACAGATTCAACAGACTTTGATCCAACTTGGAACCTCCATTCCAAACCATGCTGACGACTATAGCCATTCAGAAGCGGCAGGATCAAGTGAACCAAGTCCAGTAAAAGAGCAATCGGCAGTAGAAACTGAAATAAATACGGACGTCACAAGCTCCAATGTCCAAGTAACAAACTCGATCTTGAATTCGAATGATGAGAATAATCTTAATGGTTCCAAGGAGGATGAGCGGGACGGTGAAGTACTACAACCGGACGCAGAAATATTACCTCAAATCCAGCATGATGCTGCTGCAGCAACCCCTTATCACTACGTATCCAGCAAACCTTCAACTCATTCAAGTCAAACTTGCGGAGGAGGTGGTTCTGATCAACTCTCAATCTGCATTCATGAACAGGAGAAACGAATATTTACACGAATAAAGGAGAAATTAAGCAAATCAAATGTTGAAATTTCCGAGGATGACCTTCGATCCAAATTGTATGCCATCATTAGGAAATCTACCAGCAAACTGAATCGATCCTTGACTGTACGTTAAACATTTTTTTTACTTTCCATTATTTAAAATTAAGCCTTATATTATTATTCAATTACTTGATCTGAAAAACCGATCTTTCTTTCAATTTTATTTTAGATTGAACAACTTCGGGATATAGACAAATTGGTCCTATCCTTGATTTAACTCTTATCCTCCTATCATCTACAATAATACCATTTATTATAAAGTTATCCATAATAATCTAATAACATAATCTAAGTGCAGTACTGTAATTTATGATTATTTATTTAGTATCTCGTTACCCTTATGTTTAAGGTTACTTTATGTTTACAATTTAATTAAGTTTTAACGGTGATTTAGTACTGTTAAATGTTATTTTCATTTATGTATTTACATTGTTATCAAATCATATTATAACTTACGTACGGCATTTACTGATGTAAAAATAAAAACTCTTGTTATTAGGTTGTTGAAATAATTTAATAAATAAAAAAATTTTTATATCTGTAATATAACTATTAGATTTCAAATTCAAAGTGAATTATTTACAATACTACATAGATTTCCTTTCATTCTTAGGAATTTTCATACACTCACTCACTCTTTTTGCCAAAAACCTTAGCGGATTGAATTTTGTACTACAACAATAAAATTCAGTACAGAGGTAGTATTTTGAATTGTCGTTCATATAAAACAAAAACGGGGAAAATAGCTTTATTATTTTAAAAGATATAACAATTATCATACACTCATTCACTCTGTTTCCCAAAAACCTTAGCGGAATCAACTTGGTAGTGCAACAATTTTGTTTTAAATTGTTCTTATTTTGGCTCGCAATTAGTTAAATGCATCGTAACTGTTTCATCAGTTGTTGTTATTATAATTAAATAATTGAATTTATTTAAATGCATATATGATTAAAAAAGTGGTTCATCCATTTCAATTGATTTTTTTGTTCATATAAACATTCACTCATAGAATACAAAGCAAGTACTAATTCACCCTCAACCCTAAGCAGAAAACAATGGCGCATACACACTAACATCACTTTGCTCTAAACTTAAGATTTTATGTCTGTAGTGAAAATATATAACAGTACAACTGTAAGATGTCGCTTGGATGAAGATATCACATCATGAATATTAACAGACAGAGCAATTCCGTATGCGTATTTGTGCATGTGCATGTGAATACACACAGCACGCAATCCCACACAGTAGTAATATTTTTTGCATGCATTCTTATTCTTCATTCAATACAACACGTGGTTTTTGTTTACAAAAAACTTTTCTTGATCCTGCTTTCTCTTTCGCTCTCTGTCTGTTAGTAAGTTCTTGCACAAAATAAACCATTTTGTTTGCGTGCATGTATTAATTTTTATTTTAAAAAAATTAATTGTATTTGTTGGATTTAATTTGTGCTCTATGATGGGTAAAGTAATCAATAAAGTAACTATTAGTAGGAACACTGGTTTGAATGTCCATACTAAAAAAAATAAAACAGTAAACAAAAATATTAAAAGTGGTGAGAGTACTTCAGCTTCAGTAGTTGCTAATCAAAGCACAAAAACAAACTTAAAAAGTAATAATAATAATAGTAAAACTCCACGTGAATGTGTAAAGTGTCCTCATGATTCAAAACTGATCGAATTACAAAACATTGAAGTCTACGATAAGCATCACGACCATGTGATACCTTGGAATGGAGCTGACCCTTTATCATCAAATTCGTCGTTGTCGTCATTTTCTGGTTATTGCAACGAACATATCAGACTGAATAAATACCCTGAAGAAGGGTGCCTGCTTTTTAAAATAAGTGATCAGATTATGAGCAACTTTAAGTGTAAAGTCAAAGATTCAATGACTAGCGAGACAGCACAAGTTGAAGTACTAATGCAACAATTTAAAACTTGCTTTTCTAACGGTGCATTTAGTCTTTTTGAACCAAAAGAAATCAGCAAAGCAAAACCCCAAAAGGTTAATATCTGTTCTCTTGCTACCAAAGATGAGCAGGACTTTAAAAGTAAATATAAAGAGCATCGTGAACACGAAACAGTGAAAGAACAAGCTCTAAACGGCTTCGACTTTTTATGCACTAAACAGTTTTCAGTAAACTACGGTATCTCAGACACAATCTGGTTTGAAGACGAGGAAATGCTTTTAGGAAGTTTGTTAGATGACCTCCAAAATCCTATTAAAGACTTGTTTATAAATGCACCTGGAATAAGTACTTCATTCTCATATCTTGGTTTTACATACAGGTAATAAATTTTGAAACCATCATTTTATATAATACTTGATCTAGAATTAAAAGTTTCGTTTCCTACTAATGTGGTGAACCATATGTAAAATATTTGTTTTGTTTGTTTTTTTTAAATTGTTTTAATAATAGTATGTTTGGAGGCCACACGGAAGACTATGGTGGACTAAACTCTTGCAACATACATTATTATGGAGCACAAAAGATATGGATAATTGTGATTCCGGCTGACGTCAACAAATTACAAGATAAGATATTGGAATATATTACTGCACATTTTCCGTACTATGCCTTTATGCCTTGCATTCTTCGCCATAAAATGGTAATTAATATTATTATGAAAAAATTCTAATATCAAGTATTATTTAATTATGAAGAGATTACAAAATATATGTTATTTATTACTGTTTTGTATTTTTTTGTTTGTAGTGGTTTGTACATCCAAAACTTCTTTTGGAATGGGGAATCCGTTTTCAAATCATAATTCAAGAGCCTGGAATGATTGTCGTCACTAAAGCAAATGCTTTTCATTGGGGGTTAGTTTAATTAAATGAAAATTAATATTAAAATCAAATACACAATCATAATATTTAATTCAAGTACACTTAACTTTTTGTTTTTACTTTTTGTTGATCAACAGTTATAATTTGGGAACTAACCTTGCAAAGGCAATGAATTTAGCATTTTTCGACTATCTGACAAAGGGAATTGCTCCAGTTGACACGGGATACCAATGTAAATGCTCAACTGACTCAAAAGGAAAGAATCCCCCTACTAATCTATGCAAAGGCCAACTTGAACTCCTCTACTTACAAGGGGAAATCAACTCGTTCCCATTTCCGTTGGTCCCGTTTTACGAATCCATGCTCCCGTATTTTAAAGAAATTCTGAAAGCCAAACAACACCAACTCATTCTAAAAGATAGACGTTTAAAGTCAATTCGTGCATCCCTCACTTCTCCAGATCTGAATTTAAGAAAGGAAGAAGAAATCTCTTCTGGAACGACAAACGAACTTGGCACAGTCTATAATGCTGCTGGACCGTCTCCTTCATTCCTGTCGTCATCGCCACCATCCTACTCATTAATGGATGCACTTACTTCATCGAATCCAGATTCAAGCTTTACTACCATTAAATCAGATATCGAACGACTGATGCAGATTAAGCCTGATGCATTCATGCATCCTCGTAATAAAGAAAAACCAAGTCAAAAGTATACCCCAATTTACTTGACTTCCGATGTGTACTCACAGAGCTCAACATTTTTAAAATTGGCCACTGATCTCAATCAATTGCATATCACAACTCCACTACCACAACAATCACTTGAATTCATGGCTCAAGATCAAAATGTTACGTATGAAGCTACTTCACTTGCAGAAGAGAAACTGGAAAATATGAA
>JAHZNJ010000745.1:0-18806 GCA_027744475.1 Lepidocyrtus cf. sotoi NNG-2020 | reverse complement strand
ACAACAGCAGCAGCATTTTTACTTTTGTTTTAAATGGAGAAGTGAAGCAGGAAGGAGCCTTGTGTAAACCTCTAAGGCACAAGCCCAAAAAAGTAATCATCATTCTTAGTGGGTTCCCTCGAGAACCTAAAAAAAACTACACATTCTCTACTAATTAAGATGTTAGTTTACTAAAGTAGGTATTGTATAATAATGATGATGAAGTTATTACTAAGGGTAAAAAAAGTGCATTAATGGAATGATGGCTTGGCTTGACTGACTTGGCCTGGCTTGAGTCCTCATTTTTAATTACCTTTTCTTAGCATGAAAAGAAATGAGAGATTTTTCTCTCTCTCTATAGTCTAGTTTAAATAAAATATCGAGCGAGAGAGAGAAAGAAGGGAAGCAAAGTCATTCTACACTCTTCTGCACTATTCTTCTTCTTTTTCATCTTTTTGCAAATTACTGTGAATACACAATAGAGAAAACTGAAACTAGAGTGAAAAAAAGAAAAGTGAAGGAAGGAGGATAATAACGAAGAAGAAGGCATCATCATCAAAAAATCTTTAATACCTCACTTTTTTGCCTTTTGTGCTAACTAAGCCGAGATTGGTCTTATGCTACGACTACCACACGACGATGCTCTGGCTTTGGCTCTGCCCTACTTTTATTTTTTTTACTTTACTTTACCCAACTCAATCAAGAGAGGAGCTTAGGATTTGCTTTTGCTTTTGCGAAAATATAAAAAAAACTAAAAAAAATAAAATCTGGGGAAAATAAAAATTGCTGGCAAAAGTCATGATGGTTTTTTCTTTCCCAAATTAAATCTTTTATTGAACGAGAACACGAAACTTCAAGCTCTAAACTTGGATGAATACTTGGCTATAAGGGAAAAATTGAGTGTGTATGTGTGTGTGTGTGTCTGTGTGGTTTGGTTTAGTTTTTAGCTGCTATTTCATGGATTTTGACCATAAACAGATCAGTAAAAATAAAAGAGTTTTTTTAGAGTTTGGTAGCGGTGGTGGTACTGAACTGATGCTTCACACTGCTGTTAAAATTCCCATACAAAGAGCTCCAAAAATACCAAAATGAAAATGCTAAAAGCAAAAAGCATCCTTTTTTTCTGTTGTGGTTTTTCTGAAAGCGCCATACCACCACCACCACCACCATTTTTGCTATATTCACCCACCAAAAGTCTAGTGTCTAGGTCTAGTCTCTTTTGGTACTTTACTTAAGTCTCTATTTTGAATTTTACTTTTTTTTACCATTCATTCAACCTCTTTTTTATCCCCGTAGAACAACTAAAAAGCTATCTTTTTAACGCACCACGTTTTTACAAATACTATAAAACAAAATTGGGGGAGCTTTCAACTGATCGTTTGCAAATTTAAATCAGGAATGAATGAAATAGAGAAAGAGAAAGAAAGAAAATCTCTTCCTTTTTGGTATTATCTTTTTACTGTAACTTTGGATATGTTTTTTTCTACTAGTGTGGAATGGAATGGAGCTCACCAGAATTAGATTTTTATAGCTTCAATGTTGGTCTCTAAAAGGAGATTTTTATGAGGTTTGCGTGAAGTTTGTCAAAAAAAAAAAAACTTTCCATGAAGTTTTAGTATTTAGTTTCCCTTTCCCTTTCTGAAATTACCTAATCACACCCTATATAAGTATATAAAGACAATTTTATTTTTGCTGGTGTTGGTAGTGCTGCTGCTGTTGATGTGAGAAATATACTTTTTGGTTTCGACTTATTTTTCATTCTTCTACATCATCGAAAAGTTGTCAGTTCATATAAGAAAAAAATTGTTGTTTGAGTTTGAGTCTATAACAATTATACGGTGCGCGCACGTACTACTATTCCTTGTCTCTTCTGAACTATCTTTAGAGAGAAGAAAAGTTTCTTTTTCTTTTTTTATATTGCATATTGCTGTGTACTTAACTTATGCTTTATTTTATATGGGAGGGCTTCAGAACGGATATGGATATCATATTACTTATGCATCTTAAAGAAAATAGTGCTGTTGAGTGTTGGCTTTGGCTTCGGCTTCGCTGGGGGTTTTTTACTTTTACTTTTACTACTACTAACATACTTCCTAAATTGCATTATAACAACGGAAATCATGATTATTGCCTTTAGTATTTCTGATAGAGGGTGTTCAGCAGTTCAGCAGAATCTGATACATTTTTTTCTTTAACATACGTAAGCTGAAAGCTAAACTGGGCTCGACGTTATGGTTAAGAGAAGAGAAGACAGAAGGAAAAATACTAAGGAAGAACGTAATTGCCACTTCTGACAGAAAAGTTTTACTTCTTTTTACTCCTCTCTCTCGCTCTCTCTTTCTCTTTAGTTATTTACCGGATCAGCATAATCGTCATCAAAAACTACCAGTCAGTTGCCAGTCACCACCATACCACCACGCCACCAACATATACTACGTACACAATAGCTTGTGGAGTAGTAAACTCTGTCTGAGGAATACGAGGAAAAGAAAGAAAAAGAAGAGAAGTCTAATGAAATTTTGAAGACTTTTCTTTCTTCAATTTGTGTATAGCCTGTCCCTCCTTAACCACCCAAATTGCAATAATAATAATATTTTTATATCTTTGTGTGTGGGTAGACTAGACGATATAATTTGGAGAAAGAGAAACCAAACCAACACAAGTAACACCACAGACAAATACAAGCAGAGCCAAGCCAAACAATCAAAAAATGAAACGTCTACTTTCTTACTACATTGAATAACTTCCGACCAATTTACTAATAGTTGCAGAAAGTGTTCCAACTTTTCTTTCTTTCTTTTTTTTACCAGGAAGAAGAAAATTCTCTTTCTAGGAAGAAGCAGGAAAGAAGGCGATGATAATGATGACGATAATGATGATAACTACCCTAATACTTCATCGGGTAGTTTACTAGAATATATACTGCCATGAACTCTGATTGAAATTAATTGAAATCCAATTGCTATTCTTCCTCCTTAAGTGTCTAGCTAGTTTTCGTATCCTATCCGCCACCACCACAGCATCATTATCAAAGTCAAAGTAAAGCAAAGATTTTTTCTTCTTTCTTTCTTTCTCTCTCTTTCCTGCTGATTATATCAGTGTTCCCCGGAATGTGTCCGAGACGAAAAAAGTTGGTTTGGTTTGGTTTCGTGGCTGTGGAGCTGAAGAAGAGAATTAGCGTTTGAGTGAGTGAGTGACTGGAGAAGTGTAAAAAAGTTTTGGTGAGTAAGCGAGTGCAAAGTTGTGTAGCAGCAGTGGCAAAAACCGTTGAACGCGACTATGCGACTTGGCCAAAATTTCTATAAATACGTATGTGCCTATATACGTAAACGGTAGCGAGCGAATAAAAAAAAGGGTAAGCAAGATGGGTATTAATGATGTGTAGGTTTTTACCTAGTAAAAGTATTTGGTAGTAGTGAAGTGAGTAATGTCACTAATGACAGGTACACGTGAGTCTGAGAGTCTGCTTGTGTGTAGTAGTGTAACTTTAACTTTCTATTAAAACTTTTATGCGTAGGTAAATATTTCTATATAAAATACAACCAAACTCATTTGATGCCAGCCACGTATTTAAAACATACACATTCAATCACCACCACCACAGCAGCAGCGGCAACGGTAGTCACATCTATTTTGTCCACTCATCGATAACACGAAAAAGTAGCAGCAAAGCGTAGAGCAGCAATTTACTTACTTTTTTATACTTATCAGTTTAGTTTTTTTTGCATAGTATAATTTCATATTATATTTATGTACCTGCTTAGGTAGTTAGTTACCTATTATACCATGCCAAATTTGTTCGAGAATATAATGAAGTATTGTAGTAGCAGTAACAAGGAGCTGCTGCTGCTGCCTACTGCAGTGTGCTATCTTCCTTTCCTACTACCCTGGGAGTAGGTACAAATTACTCTCCAGATTGGACAATGATCATGCTGTGATTGTAATGAGACTGATGGGAAAACGGTGGTGAAAAAATATCGCAGTAGTCGTATTAATTCTGGTGCAGAACAGAGAATGCGAATGCACAGTGCAGAGAGTGCACAAGGGAGAGAGAGGGAGAAGAGATTGTTGATTAGAACAAAAAAAACTTGCTTGCCCTTTCAGTTTCTCTCTCTAGAGCCTGATCGTATTTTATTATAGCAGCAAGTTTTTGAAGGTATTCTGGTAGGATTTTGTTCACCAGCACCAGCACACCAACAAGAGCTTCTTTTTTTCTGCAGAGTTTCAGTTTCTCTCTCCCTCTCTCTAGAGCCTGATCGTATTTTATTATAGCAGCAAGTTTTTGAAGGTATTCTGGTAGGATTTTGTTCACCAGCACCAGCACACCAACAAGAGCTTCTTTTTTTCTGCAGAGGAAAGAGAGATAGATAACAAACTGCAGTAAGTGAGAGAGAGATGGATGAGATGAAATATCTGATTTAGATTAGAAAACATGCGTGGATTGATAGTGAGTGAGAAACCACGAGCAGAAGAAGAAGCCCACAAAATTATTTTACTAGAATGAGCTGTGCTGTGCTGCAAGCGAGCTGATGTTGATGATGATTCGATGATAATAATGACCATTTCTCGAATTAATTCACCTTGAACAACACACCAAACAGCAGCAGCAGCAGCTATTACTTCAATACAATACAGTAAATTGACTAAATGATGATGATTATGATTTTGATGGTGATTAAATATTCATTTGTAGGTGTTCATTTGTTCATATTATTTTACATCGCATCGTCCATCTCACATCACCGTTGTGTCGTGAGTGGTTTGTGGTAAATGAAAATGGAAGGCATAAATCATTCGCCTTCTTCTTCTTTTCTTCTTGATTGACACTAGTCAACACTAAAAATCAATTCAAGCAATCCAATCCACCTCGTCATTTAGAATTGTGGTAAAATACTTATCATTTCATTGCTGCATTGTCATTGTTCTTGTCAGCATTAATTAGCAGAAGTTGCAGCAGCTTGCAGTTTGGCTTCATTTTTAATGACCAGAAAAAATAGAAAAATTATTGTTATTAAGATTCTTGAAACCTTTTAACTTACAACCAAATGATTTTGTCTGAAGATGAGGATAACAACGCAACACACTTCATTTTTTTACAAGTATCATCATCCGCAACAACAAGATTTTATGGCCAAATATGTAACTAACAAGTGTGCTCACTTCTGTTGCTGCTTCTGAGCTATTCATGCACGAAAATATCTATTGAAGGGATTTTCTGTTATGATGAAGGTTACTGACGAGTGACGATTGGCGGATACCCTTTTTGTCGTTTTTCAATGATTTATGAATTTATGATTTTTGCCATTTAATGATCGTGGGCAGATGAATGTCATCATCGTAAAAAGCTGTCGCAAATAAATACATCGTCAGATTTCCAATTCAACTATTTACTGCTAATAATGCTGCTATGCTGTAACCGTAATGGTTTTCTCTCTCTCTTCTCTCTTCTATCTTCTATCTTCTCTTAAGTGCCTAATTAATTACTTCAAAATGATGATAGCGTAAGGCACAAGCTTGTCTAAAAATCATTTATGAGTTACGAAGAAGCATGAAAAGCAATCTAATTTAGCCTGTCTACGTTTTACCGTTTAGTAAACATTCTTTACTTCTTCACTATTAAAATATTTACTACGACGAGCGAACACGAAAAAGGTTATCATCCTGCCAAGCCAATTTCAGTCTATAAGTCCCGTTAATTTGTCACAAACAAATATGTGTGTGCAAAAAAGCGCGTATATTTAATGATAATTAAGTTTTTCCTAAACTGCGTAGATATTCGTCTTCTCTCTCTCGTCATTGATGGTTTTGTTGGCTTTTCTGCTACTCCTCTTGTTTGTTTACCTTAGATGTTCAGAGGGAGTTGAAGTTGAGATGCCGTATGAGGTCAAGTAAATCATCTTCTTCTCTTCTCTTCTCACTGAAGCAAGCAAAAGCAAAAAGCTTGCTTGCTCATTTTCAATTCGCTAAATGGAATTATGCGAATAGTTTTTCAGCTCATTCATAATGCATAAATCTTGAAAACAGACTTTTCTTCTTTTTTCAGACAAATCATTAGAATAATCTATTTAGAAAATGAAAATATTATGCTGGTGCTGGTTTTTTCAGTTGGTGAGCTTCCTTTTTCTTTTCTATCCTTCCATCTACTATCCATCTATCCATCCATTCATTCATTCACGCGCGATAGGAGGGCCCTCGCCTATAAAATTCTCCTCCGATTTCATAAAGAAGAAACTCGTTTGCTAAAGTAGCCGAAGCTAGCTCCTCTTTTATGGATTTATTAAACTGCGTAAAAATAGAATCCAAAAAACAAATTTTGCAAAACTTTGGACATTTTCCCTTGAACAAATATTTTTTTTAATTTTTGCTGCTAATTTTTGCTTTTTGCAACTATATCCTTGCTTTGCTGGATGGCTAGTGAGCCTTGCATTGCACATTTTATGCGAAAAGAGAATTTGCATAAAATTGGTAAGTGCATCCACGATTTTCTTATCTCTAAAAAAAGTATCAATGCATTTCATTTGCAATGTCATTTGATTACTTCATAATTTATTTCCAACGATAAAAACCGTCTGCTCAAAGCATCGCATCGAATTAGTAGTTTTTGCTGATTTATGCGAAAAGTTCTCATCATAATCATACTAATCACATTATACTACGAAGATTATAATAGGTTGAGGACCTTCAAACGTCAGTTTCATTTCATTTTTGCTTTTTTAAAGTGCAGCAGCATTGGCGATATTACGTTGTTTGCTGCAAAATGCATAAATTAGCAAACAAAAAATTTTGATCAAGCGAAGAATAAAAACAGAATTTTTCATTGAACGCATAAATGATGGCTAACCTAACGATAAATAGATAAGTCATTTATCTATTACATCGTTAATTGTAATAAGAAAGCCGTCTCCGTCTGTCTTTTCTTGTGCGGACGTCCAAAAAGTTAATTTATTTCAGTTATAAAAGGATTTACACGATGCGATGCGATAAAATGGACCTACAAACCAGCCACAGAGTTATACATCAGAGCTCCGCGATTGTCAGTCAATAAGAACCTGTCTTTTTCTCTTCCACTCTTTTAGCAGTTTCCTACTTTTGTATTTTTTGAAAAAAAAATTAACTGCAGACAAGAAAGAAAGAAATTTGTATTTTGTATTCACTTCACTCAGAATGTTAAATGTGCTTTTCTAACTCAAAAAAACCTGCCATAAATGCAATATTGTACACACATAATCATCATCTTTATAATGACCAAATAGTGGTGTGGCAATGATCACTCATCATCATCATAATAATCATCAAAAAGCAAAAAAGCAACATAACAGCGAAAATTGCTATTGGATTATTTGTGGTTTCTCTTCTCCCCACACTGCAAAAATACTGCCAAAAAAACCTACTCTACTCACAATCACAAAACCAAATTTTTGTTTGTATAGTGCCCGTAAAATACTAGTAGAAGACTGATAATAACAAAAACATTCTTCACAGAACGGAACTTTATGCATTGCAGCAATATTCATTCATTTCGCATAAAAATAGTGGAAATTTGCGATTAGGTAAAGCACACAGTCATTCAATTCATGACAGCAGAAAATAATATTATGGTTTGTGTGTGTGTGTATGAGTGTGTGTGTGTGCAGCATTCAAAAGTTAGTTTATGAAAAGGAGGATCAATGGTGAGAACCAGAACGAACGAAAGAGGAGAGACCGGTTGGAAAAAAGATGAAAAAAAACTGAACTACGAAACGAAAGAGATTTCAATGAGAATGGCGAAAAGAATAGTTTGGCTTTGGCTTTGCAAAAGGTAATGTGCTTATATCTTCTATTACAAGAATTGCAAAAATTGCTGCTGCTGCGGCAGGCATACATGCATAAAAAAGCTGAGTTTGTGTGAGAGAGAAGTTCTCAGTTTGAAAAATGGATATGATCCTCTCATCAGACATATTGTTGGTAAACTGGCTGTTTAGAAAAGAGCTCTAAGCTTACAAATCAGTTTGATCCTCCGACTTCTCCGTACATTAATGTCCATAAAAGAGAGGTTTTCTTTTGCTCCGTAGTCGTAATAGTTTGCCTTTCTTTGCTACTTTGCTAGTAGTGATATTATTATTATAGCTGCAATAATAATGTAAATTGTGAAAGCTTAAGAGATCGAGCTATGATATGCTATGGCAAGCTAATGTGAAAGAGAAGGAAGAAAAGAAAAAGAGACTTTTCCAAAAAGCAAAGCACGTAATTGCTCCCTTTTGTGCTCCTCTTCTCTCTCATAATATTATTATTCAGACATATTGTTGGTAAACTGGCTGTTTAGAAAAGAGCTCTAAGCTTACAAATCAGTTTGATCCTCCGACTTCTCCGTACATTAATGTCCATAAAAGAGAGGTTCTCTTTCGCTCCGTAGTCGTAGTAGGTTGCCTTTCTTTGCTACTTTGCTAGTAGTGATATTATTATTATAGCTGCAATAATAATGTAAATCGTGAAAGCTTAAGAGATCTAGCTATGATATGATATGGCAAGCTAATGTGAAAGAGAAGGAAGAAAAGAAGAAAAAGAGACTTTTCCAAAAAGCAAAGCACGTAATTGCTCCCTTTTGTGCTCCTCTTCTCTCTCATAATATTATTATGATGATGATGATCGTGATGATGATGGTAAAATAACTGTTATGCTTTGTCATTCTCCTGACATTTATTTATCCGTTTTTATCATTCCTTCTTTCTTTTTTGCCAATGGGAAAATATCAGAATCAGTGGGTTAGCATTAGCAAGAATGAAAGAAAGGAAGGAAGAAAAGTGGGAGTGGAAAGTGGAAGAACTGAGAAAATTCGCATTTTTCGGTGAAAAAAGGAGAATCAAAATCACGTACGGGGAGTTATGGATTATGATTATTACAGTGCTCTAGGCTCAGGCTCTTCTGATATAGATTACTTTATCAACTGATTGGAACAGCGCATGTAAGTTTAAAAGCCTTCTCAAAAGTGGAGACAGATTAAAAGGGGGCAGCTCATTCTCTTCTCCTTCTAAAAAAATAATGAATGAAAGGGTAGAAAAAGTAATAATGGAAAGGATTTAAGTTGTTTGCAACAACCCTCTGGCTTAAAGCTTTTTGTACACTGATATTTGCCAAATTCGCACATTTGATGAGAGTTAGAATTGTAATCTTTTGAACATTACGTATGCAGTAGCAATAATAGCAATTTTAGAATTGAAACTTGAAACCAAATCTCATCAAACATTTTTGTGGTTTGTCTGTGTAGAATCTATTGATTTCTTTAGCCTGAAGCAAAATTCACACTAGAAAAGTGCAAACTCGTCTCTTCGCTAAGCGTTTTATGGCTCTGTCTATCTATAAATCCTCACTTGTAACTTCTATCATGAAAAATGTAATGTAACATAACAAAAGCGTTAAAAGTATCAGAATCAGCGCAATAAAAATGTATTTTGATTTTTTTCTTCTTACCTTTTTGATTTCATAAAAACTTGCATTTTCGTTACTCGTCCTCGTCACTATATTTGCCAATTAAATTTGTTTTTACATTTTTTTAACCAAGTCGATGCATTAAAACAATGCTTTATATCTAGTTAATAACATCAGTATAAAAAATAAAATAATTCATTAAGAGCGTTTCACTCACAATACAATTCACTGATATAATATAGATAAATAATCCGGTTCATAATCTAATCTAGGATTAGTAGCTATTATCTATTAAACATTTTTTAATGTTTTTAGTGTGGCTTTATGCACTTATTTTTGCCAAAAACAACCAATTTCGATGTGATACTGACTTGTCTTTGTCTACATTAAATTGTTGGTTCCTTACACAAGTTAAACTCCGACAGTAAAAATATTCCGAAAAAAATATTTTTGTTTAGTAAGATATAGATGTGCGTTTTTTCATAAACTCTTTTCCTAACTTTTCCTGGAAAACGTTGTTAGGAGGAAATGAGGTAGTGACACAAAAGACATTAATACGGTTCCCTCTGGGAAGAAAGCGAAAAAATAGAGATGATGGTGATGATGATACTTTTGCAGTAAACTCTCTCTCTATCTTCTCTCTCGGAGAGAAATGTATGTGTTAACACCACCGACGAATAAGAAGAAAATATTTTTTTGTTTCTTTCTTCTTCTTTTCTTTCTTTCTCTCTGTATATTCCACTAATAAATCCTTCCTCAGTCACTGATAATGGGACAACTGAGAACACACACTACAACATCTCAACTCTCTCACAAAAAGAGAAAAAAATTGCTGGCAAGAGCAGCAGTAAAGTGAGTCGGAGTACACACGGGCCAAACGGGAAGAATCTTTCTTCTTTTTTATATAAGTAAATGCGAGTCCAATGCGAATTATGTTGGTGGTGGTGTTTGTCGTGATGGTGGTGGTAGTGGTGCAATGAATTCCTTTTCACAACGTTGTTATTATATCATTCTCTAGTTTTTTTTCTTTTTTTTATTATTAACCTTAAACGATCCTCTAACTTATATATTATTATGGGATTTTTTTCTGCTGTAGAGCTAATGTAATAATGATCTGCTTACATAGTCAGACATCTATTAAGTAAGTTTTAGGGCAAAGTTGACTTTGCCAAGATTGTCTTCTTCTTCTTTCCACACAAACACATACCTACACACAGAGAGTCACAGTCACAGAAGAGAAGCAAAAGCAGACACAGAAAATGACATATTATTCACTTTGCTCACTCTCTCTTTCTTTCTCAGTTTCTCAGTTTACACCAGCAACACCAGCACTACTTCTTTTATTGCTTGAGTGTGTGATCCCTTTTTTTCTAGTAATCTAATGCACTGTTTCATCTTCTAGAAAATGTTTTTTTATCTTGGAAAGTAAATTTTTTGGCTTCAGCACCTTCACACATAAGCAAAAGAAAGGAATGGGAGAAAAGAATACAATAAAAAAGGAGGAAACTCTTTTTTTTTATCCTAGTATATATATTTACTTTTTGATGGCTTTATTGTTATTAACTAATAATGTCAACAGACACAATCTAAACACACACTCACTTTTTAGATATAAGCCATAAGATAGACGTTGGTAATTACGCAATGATGAAACAATAGAAGGAAAGGAAGGAGGAGGAGTAGCAGAATAGTAGTAAAAGCAGAAGCAATGTCAATGTTTTTTAAATTGTTCACTGGAGGAGTCTTGAATCTTCCTTCTTTGCTGCTGATGAGCTGTCTAGATAGAAGAGTGATTCTGTTTTTCTTGCCGTTGTTCTCCTTTAAATTATAATACTATTGTGTGTTGTTTTTATTGTTTGCTATATCTGTATCTAATGTTCTTTTAATAACACACAAGTTCAAGGTTCAAAGGGATCAACAAACTTTTTAACCCTATGAATTAGTTAGTAAGTGAATGAGACTCTGTCTTCCTCTC
Source organism: Lepidocyrtus cf. sotoi NNG-2020 (assembly GCA_027744475.1). Lineage (NCBI taxonomy): Eukaryota > Metazoa > Arthropoda > Collembola > Entomobryomorpha > Entomobryidae > Lepidocyrtus > Lepidocyrtus cf. sotoi NNG-2020. Next base: position 7,447 of record JAHZNJ010000745.1, on the reverse strand, counting down.
TCTCTGTAGGCTCCTATTATTATTATATAAGAGCCTTAAATGCATCGCCGCCGCATCACCTTCATCACTGCTTACCACCACTAAACAACAACAACAACAACAACAAAAGCAAAACGGTATTAGTAACGTAAAATAGAAGTTGGTGGAGAATGGAATGAGAGATGAGTATGATCTCTAATTCCCAAAATGGGGTAACATTTTACAAAGTAGAAACAGGAGAGCAAGTGCAATAACAACGCTAACGCTCGCTCGTCGCTCGCGCTCTGCTCTTTACGTAACATTTACTTTCAAGAGCTGAGAAGAAGAGTTACGTATGTGCCTGTGTCTATCCTCTTTGCCGTCTCAAGCAAGACTGTTCTTCACTCATGGGTGTAGTTGGGGAAGAGCAAGAGAACTGCTCTGCTGCTGCTGCTTTAACGAAAAATTGAACTTTACTTCTTCTTCCCTTGCATTTACCTCGTTCGCTCATTCGTTTGCTTGCTTGGTCGCTGTTTTGCTAGAGAAGCTCCACAGCTCCTTCTACAATTTCTATATAGCCTTCGTCATTCTCATCAAAAGCTTCTTATTTCTTTTTCCGTAGGAAAGCTGGTCGACTGGGGTATAATGTACGTACACACAGGTTTTTATATGAAAAGAAAAGCAGCAGAAGTCGCGGTGGTGGTAGAAGTGGTGGTGGAAGACGGGTATTTCTCTTTCAGCGAGAAAAAGAGAGCCAAAAGCTAACCAACACAATCCCTACCGGCTCACTTTTCTCAACATCGCATCATTTTTGTCGTCTTATTATGCTTTTGTGTGTGAAATAGGGCCACCCACCACAGGAAAAGAAAAAATTGAAGAGAGAAAAAAAAGAAAAAGAAAGAAGAAGCAAAAGATAGAGATAGAAGGGCCGAAAATATACATTTTCTCTCTTTCACTCTATCAACAACAAAAACGACGACGACCACCACCACCAAACCCAAAAAGAAGACTTTCTTTGCTTTACTTTCCGCTTCTGTATATTTTCTTCTTCTTTTTCTTCTTCTTCTTGAAGCTTTTTTATTATAAGGATGTGGCAAAAGCAGAAACAGCAACAGTGTCTTCTTTTTCACTCTCACTCTCTAAAAAAGGAAACAAACATCTAAACTTTTTTTTCTTTTTCAGAGGAGCATTTTTAAAGCTTACGAGCTGAGCTGAGCTTGCTTGTTTTCTGGAAGTATGCAATATCATTACATCACACACATTATAAAGTAGAGCATGACAAAAGTAAAGAAGAAGATGAAACCTATTCCATCTCTTTGAAATTTTTTGGAGATCCAGCAGCAGCAACGGCAAGTTTACATTTATGCTAATATACAAATACAACGTAATTTTATACTTTTCTTGTGTTTTTTTTTAAAAAAGGAAGATCTTGTTTGCTTTTTATTTAGGTTTCCAGTCAGTGGCTTGGCTATTCTCTCATTCATTCTCTCCCTCATTTACTATGCTTACAGTAATAATAATAATATTACGTATCTTTTTCATCCCGTGTGTGATACGTACTAGGTATAGGCATAAGCAGCTGCGTTTTTCTTTTCTTCTCGTAAAGGGAATAAAGTGACGACGACGAAGAAGATGGTGAAAGAGAAGTAAAAAAAGTGAAGCTCTAGAGCGAGAGCTAAAGAGCTTCTATTTTTCCTTCTAGAGAGAAATACTATTTAACTCTTGTTTGTGGACATCATCGCCTCCTCGTCTCCTTTCTTGCTTGCTTGGCCGTGCTCATTTCATTTTTAAAAGTTTACACTCATTTTAGAGAACGCTCTTCTTCGTACTCCTTCTTTGTTCTTCTTTTTCCTTGTCTTTTCACTTCTGGATCTTGATGATGAGCATTCACTGTTTAAAATGAAAAAATATGAGGAAAGAGATATGAAGTTTTGCATTGAATAAAGAAAAGTAGACAAANGGATCTTGATGATGAGCATTCACTGTTTAAAATGAAAAAATATGAGGAAAGAGATATGAAGTTTTGCATTGAATAAAGAAAAGTAGACAAAATGAGGTTTCTCTCTCTCTCTCTTGTGTAGTGGTGATATATGAAATAACGTTATGTAAAATACTTGTTAGCTAATTTCATCCAACAAAAAGTTAGCACATAAAATTGGTATTCAGAGTTGTCTCCGTCTTCGTCGTCTCCTTCAAAAAACAAACCAAGCGTAACATACATACCCTCTTTCCTCTTCTTTCTCGCTCTCCTCTCCATTCTGCTTAACTAAACTAGGAAAGATGAGAAGAAGGCTAGTTTTCCTTAAATTGTTTGTTAACTCCGTGAAAAAGAAAGAGAGAGAAAAGAGAGAGGAAGAATTTATTCTTTCACAAGTTCTTTTTAAGGTTTACTTACAGAGAATAAATGTATTTCTCTTACATTACGTACATTGCATAATATTTATATATAGGAAAATAGAGCCCGCATGCATACCACCACCATCATCACTATCACCATCTTTAGTTACAAACAATGAGCAAGATTCTTATCTTTCTTACTCTCCTCTCCACTATCCATCCCGTACGCTGCTGCTGCTCCCTTTTCTATTGCTTTTAACTTTAACTGGCCTTTCCTCTTCTTTTCTTCAGCAACAGCAGTAGCAGCAGCAAAGCTAAATAAAGTCAACTTAACTCTGAAAATGTTTATTTCGAAGAAAGCGAAAGACTTTTGAGAGAGAGAAAAGAAATTATCTTGATTTTATGAAATGATTTAAACTGTTACGCTATATTCACAATTGTGTTCTGAGCGGTTTTGGTAGTTCACTTGCATAAAACAGTGTAGTGAATAGTGAGTAGTGAGAAGTAATAAAATTTATATGTTGAGTACGTAATGACAGTGTGAAGATATTTATGCAAGCATAAATGAAATATGTCCTTGCTGATACAACTTACTTAAAACTTAACTTAAACTGTAAACCTTATCATTACACAAAGTTACGTACGTAAGTTTTCTGCGAATGTTGGATGAATGTTGAATGCTCAAAACTTCACGAGCTGTGGGAAGAAAAAGCAAAAAAGAAGAAGAAGAGGTGATGATGACAAAAATAATTATTTGATGTTGCTTTTTTGGAAGAAGCTTACTTACAACACAACTCCGTTGAGCACATCTAAAAAATATTTTATGCATTTTTAAAAGATTTCCTTAACATAAAATATAATCATCAGGTTACATAAATAGTCTTGCGTGAAGGTTTTAATTTAAAACATTGAATAATTTTTTACTAACAAAATTCTACATTTTTAACCAGATAAGTTTTATTGTAACAAAAACATAATTTTTGGAATAAATTCATTTAAATTACACGAAAGGAAAAACTCTAAACAGTTAGCCCTAAGTTAAATCTAATATTAAAAATGCATTCCTAAAATTATTATTTTTTTAGTAGAGTTGAAGAGTGACAACTGCAATTACCTATTATCATTAAATTATTTTTGCTAAAAAGTTTCTTCCTTCTTAAAAATTGTATACATGTGGGCGTGTTATGATATACAAGGTAAAATTTCTTTTTTAGGGTGTCATTCCACAAAATGGTATAATCCTTTTTCAAGGAATAATTTACATTTGCACACGCAACGCAACGTAAACGCAACATGAGACAATATCTCTCTCTTCTGGTCATGGGTAAGAAGGTAGCCTCTGTCTGCGGTTTGCAAAACAATTATTATACCACCACCACCACACAGCTGCATTGCCACACCACAGACAAAAAAAATTAGTAGGAGAGTTAAGAGGAGGAGACCCTCCTAAGAGCAAAATTTCGTAACACTAGTAGACCTATCTTGTCACATTCATAATAATAACAGAGTAAAATTCATTTAGGAAAGCCGCTCAAGTGAAAAAGTAGCTTTTTGGTTGTGCCGAAAAGGATCCTGTTGTGTGTGTCTGTGTGAACGATCCAATAAAATTCCTTTTGTTTTATTCCGCAATTCGTGCATATATTAAACTTTTTTTTAAAATATGTACATATCATATAAAATAAATGTTATATAATAAATGTGTAATGTTTTATTTTATGCTTATAAAATTCTTTGCTAAAAGGAGTAGAAGTTTTCTTCCCTCTTTTGAGTTTTACCATAATTCTGGAAGGGATGGGAAGTCGCCGTCTCCACTTCTCCTTTTTCTTCGTCTTTTGCTCAAAGAAAAATCACTGAAGCGGAACAACAAGATTAATGCAGGTGTTGTTTTGATAAGAAATAATATAAATTTATCATCTTCACCATCATCATCAACATCATCATAATATTTAATAAGTAGGTATAACTTTCATTTAAAACTATTATTGTTGTAAAATTAATTTATTTTGAGAGGGGAGCGAGCGTCGCGTCGTCAGTAAGATAGTATTTCTCAGAACAAGAAGAACAAGAACGAGCAAGCATGTAAGCGAGTGAGCGAGCAAAAGGGAGATAAAAACATTAAAAACTCTTCGTCTTCTTGTTCGCAACAACTTTTTAAGTAAGTAAGGTAACGTGTAAACTCCCTACGTGCTTGCTTAACAAGTCGTCTGCATAAAACCGTCGGGTTCTCAGAACAAGAAGAACAAGAACGAGCAAGCATGTAAGCAAGCGAGCGAGCAAAAGGGAGATAAAAACATTAAAAACTCTTCGTCTTCTTGTTCGCAACAACTTTTATAAAAGCGAAGAAGAAGAAAAGGAAGAAGCGGCATCCTTTTAGTTTTTCTACTGTTGCGTGAATTGAAAAAATATTAATATTTTTCGTTTCTTTTTCTTTTTAAAGCACAGAAAGTCGTGATCTGATGTGAAAAACGCTAGCTCGTTTTGTTTTGGTTTTTAAACTATCATAAATAACGCAAATAGGTACCGAAAAGGAGAGATGCTTTGTGAAGATTATTTCATTTTCACATCTTAAATATTAGGCGACGGTTCTTTCTCTTTCAACTTTGTCTTCTTTTTATTTTATGAAACCGTTTGTGTGGAAACGTAAAACATTTAAATATTCACAGTGCAGTGCAGCAAGATTGTTTTAGCGTATTAATAATTTATTAAGTAAGTAAGGTAACGTGTAAACTCCCTACGTGCTTGCTTAACAAGTCGTCTGCATAAAACCGTCGGGTTAATGTTGATGTTTAAGTAGGCATTCTCAATATCATGTAATGCTATGCTACACGGTAATTAGACAGAATATAGAGCCTACGCTACGATTATTCACATTAAGTTTTTATCATCAATTGTCCAAAACACTTCCATCAGACGAATGAATATAATTATTAATATTTATTAATATTGAGTTTTATCCTTTCTCTCTGTCTTCTTACATGAAGTTATTATACTTCTCACCTTTACCCTTTCATGAAATATTAAATTCAAGTCATGTCTGTAACCGAATTACCTCCATCTGATATATTTTTGTACGTAATTTGCTATAAAATTAGGCATTTCCCATCCTTGTTAAGTTAAATGTAGTTGAAATGAAGAGAAACGGATATTATATGGCTACGTACGTTATGTACGTACCTATGTAAAGCATATTATTTAATTGATGGGTTTAATCCAATCAATGTCAACTGTCCATCAACCACTTTTCCTCTCAGGCTAATAATTCAATCCTTTTTCCAGTTAACTTCTTCTTCGATCCGACTGATTTGGCCTATATAATTTCAGAGCAAGCATGTTTTAAAATAAGCTTGAGCTAGACTTCTTCTTCAGGAGGGTCTTCAAAACATGAATTATGAAAAGAAAGAGCCGAACCAGCGTCGTCAGCAGCAGCAACAGCAGCAAGCAAAACAGTGACTTCTTCTTGGAAGAGTCCGTGCGACGACGACCATGGTGGGTACATATTATACTAACCCAGATAATGTGTAAATAATAAAGTGAAATCCATTTGAAACGCTTCATTTCTTAAGTAGTGTCTTTCTTTACTAGGTAAGATATTATTAGACTTATTATTTTAACATGTTTTCGTTATTATGTAATGTGTAGTCTGAAACAATTGAATAAACGACAAATTCAAAATCCGTAACAATTTAAACCTTAAAATAGTCCTTACGTATTTTAGCATGGTTGACATAAAAAATTAAGAAAAAGAGCAATTCATTAGGCTCAGATCTACAGGAGAGGCGCATTATAAAAAATCAAAAATCTTTTTACCAGCATCCTCATCACTCATTATTTACGATATACCATACCAATGCAGAGTTTTTTTTACTGACAAGCAGAGATGAAGGTTTCAATGAACCTTCCTCTCCTCGTCGTCCGTGAGAACTTCAGTGCATGTCTGTTCTGTCATTTCTTCAGTACTTTCTGCTGTTCATTTGATGTAAGAAAGAAAAATTGAATGTCAAATTATGCGTATATTCTTCTTCTTCTCTTCTAGAATTTTTGATTTGGGCTGGTTAGAATGACCTCCCAGCTGGATAACGTTCATCATCTCCCTTGTGCTTGTTTAAACTGCAATTACTCTTTACCTTGTCATTACTTTACTAACATGTTTCTGTGTTTTCTTTAGCTTTAGAGTTGAAAGTTTGAAACTAAATCCAAATCCTCCACACAACAACAGAGAACAGAGATAAGCATCTCAGTAAGCGTAAATCTCACACAGTTTATGCAATTGATTTAGCTATTACATACAACGTATAATAGAATTGGCCTGTAAAAAACTGAAAATAAACTCCGGAAAATAACTATTAAATGGATGTATGATTATCGCATTATCAAAACAGCTTTTTAGACAACTTGCTTGTTGTGTGGCATGGATTATATCGTGGTGGTGGTGGTAGTAGTAGTGAAGGAGGATTTCCTTTGGGTGCCGAACACGCTGAGTGAGTTGACGCACGAGATAAAAATTCCTTGATCAGCGTTCCCCATCTCTTTCAGATTTAACAATCTGCTGAAGCAAAAAGATTATGATACGCATGCTACGAATGCAACAATACAACTTAAACGAGGAGAAGTTGATGATTAAAGAGATAAACGAAACAAATGAAGCGTTTTTCTGTTGGATAAAAAAGTGCCTCGTTGCATCTTTTGCAGCAGCATCATGATCAGCAGCAGTAGTGTGGAAGGTCAAAGAATTTTAAAGCCTTAAAGGTTTTTCCTAGCATTACATAAAGGCAATTACAATAGATTTCAACGTATCAGAAACCTTCTGATAATATAATATGGTAAAAAGGATTGCTAACATGTAACATAATAACATTATAAAGCTTAATGCACAAAAAAGTTTAATGAAATTTATTCTCAAAAGGAAAAATGAGCATGACTCACGAAACTTGCATAAATATTAAAAAATAACCACAAAATGTTTTTGTGTGTGTGTGAATTTGAAACAGTCAAAAGTCAGTACAGCAATGGCAATTGACGCAGCAAAGTAAACTAAACACGATAGCTTTATTAAACTATGACTGAAAAAAACTTGTAAAGTGGCAGGTGTCGCACCTTTAATCTCTTAAAAGCTCCAACCAGACTTAGCGTATGCTTATGGTAGCGTGCTCTT
>JAHZNJ010000744.1:0-19152 GCA_027744475.1 Lepidocyrtus cf. sotoi NNG-2020 | reverse complement strand
TATTTTTTTAAAAAAAGCTGGAGAAGTGCAAATAAAAATGCATAGTAGTGAGCAAACCATTATCATTGCTGATCCAACAAAAAGTGCAAATCCATCGATTTATTTCCTGATTTTACAGGAAGCCATAGTTGGAAGATATGAAATATGGGCATTACTTTTCGCTACTTACTTAACTGAATCAACGACCCCATAGCAAATCTAGGTCAATATGAGGGCGTTTTTATAGTTTGTAGATGAAAATAATATTCTGAAAATATCCTACTAGTATATCCTTACTAGAATAATACGATCTTTCTAATAGAGCAAGTTAAAAAGGAAACTGGATTAAACCATAACAGATGCCAATTGTTGGCAGATTGTGTTTTACAGCATTCAATATTTGTACTGAATTTTAATTGCAGATGCAGTTTACTTTTGTTCTTATTTGTCTTGATGCTCCAGAGTTTTAGAAATGCTACAGAGATGATCTGGATTCTCTTGTGTTTATTGCCCAACACTAACAGAAACTATCCGTCAATTGCTAATTATTGGATTGGAAGCGTTTGCGTCTAAAAAATTTTGTAATAGCTTTCATGAACGTAAAAATAAACTACCTATTTATCTACCTACCTATGACTAAAAAATAATTATTGGTTTCATATTACATTGTTCTGCCTTAGCTGGCTGGAAAACGAATCTGAAGGATTACATTGCATGGACCGTTAAATAATATACTGTACAGAATATGCAGACCTTGTTATGTAGTAAAATTTATTCACTGTTGAAAGTGTTGAATGTCATCAGAATTATCTACTTTACTAATATTTTTACTTCCATCGTTTCCAAGATCGTTAGTCTTCAGAAAAAGTACATGCATTTCATGTCTTTGCATTCACTACTGTTTATTTTTTAGTTACTTAAGTAAAGTAATAACTGCAGTTTTCATTACTGTGAAGCAGTTTCCTCTTTGCTTACATACGTCATATACAAGTTTTATGAGAAGCTTTTATTTTAAATTCAAACACGGCCCTGTTATCAAATCAGTTTGCTATTAAAACAAATGCTATACGTAGTTTGAATTCAATTGCCTTGCAGAGCTAGACCATAGTATTATGCCAAAAAAGCCTTTCGCTTTGTCAAACTTAGTAAAGCATTAATTTGTCATGTATTAAAGCATGATCTGGCATAAAAAAATTTCTTTACAATACGTGTTGGTGATAAATAATTCTTGAGGTCATACAGCCAGTCTTAGTTATCGCATCGGATGAAACAGAAAATCAAAAAGAGCGTGATAAAAAATGCAAACAACTGTAATATACCTAACTAGATTTAGTCTTTAACACATTGCCAATTTTTTAAACCACTCACTTAATACCTAACTCAATTTTCATTGAATAATTCCCTTTGTAAAGAAAAAATCACCATCCAATTATCTCTTCAAACATTTTTGTTTATTTATGTAAGTATAACAAGTTAGCGAATGCGAAATTAACGGGCATAGATCAAAGATCAAAGCATACATACAACGATATATACAGCTACGCAGAGCAGCGCAGCGATACGATTACTGTGGAAGTTTGCAATCTTGATACCTATTCCAAGTTCCAACTTCTGTCATGGTTTTGCTGATATAAAGTTAATGATTCTCAATAGCTGTCATCATCATTTGTATTCAAGCAGCGAAAAAACCTAAAGGCTTACTTGTTTTTGTATTCTCGACTTTAACTCCATATTAAAACCTTACTAAGTATTATACAATTATAGAATCTTTATTGCTGTTAATATTTCTTTGCCAAACAGGAATGGAACAAAAGCTATTACACCATGAATGTTATTGGAATTGGAAATATTAGGATTGCGTTGTAGATTAAATAAGTTTATCGTTACAGAGTACATGTAGCATAATGAATTCCAGTAACAGTTAGTATAAAAGGTGGCACAAACTTTTTTAGACTGACAAGACAATTAAGACACCAAATTAGAAGGTAGACAGTAACAATTATCGCCCTGTTGCTACATACATATCAACCAGGAAATACTAAACTAGAGTCTCTAGAGATACGTCATTCATTTCATCTGAGCTTTCTGTACGAGTTTTGTTTTCAAATGAGGACATAGTTTATATGCAAGCAAAGTAATCAATCATGAATAATCATGCACGTTAATTTTGATGCATTTCCAACATTGTACTGAGGAACAAGGAACCCGGTAGGTTGCAATGGTGAGGGAGCAATACAATTTAAAAAAAATATCAATTGATGTATGGTATGATATGATAACCAGTAATGAGCAAGATATGCATATCATGGAGAAGTTGACAAACTGTTACTCACTCAGAATCAGAAAACAATTGGGGTAGCTGAGTGTCGTCGCCAGTGGATTTGTTTATTACAGTAAAAATAAAATCGGATAAAGTTTAATCTCTTTTTTTGTCCCTAAAACGATGGTGAAGCCAGCAAGAAATAACTTTATTATCGAAATGCATAATCCATTGCAGTCAACCGAGTCAACCGAGATGCAATGACATCACACGTAAATTTCAAGGGGCATTTTTCTATATTTAACCTCCACCACGCAGAGACCTAGTATGTCAATAAAAATAAATAATAACAATTTTATATCCCACACATCCGCATGAATCGTTCTATTCATTCACTACTTCTTTCATAACATAATAAAGTAACTAACTCTCTCCTTCTTTCATTGTAAATTTATTTATAAATATAAATGCTTTTCGATCTGACTGACGTGACGTCCTCGTTCATAATCCCTTTTTTGCTTGCTCACAGCTTTCTATTTGTCATTCAATTCAATATATAATATATTCGATTCGATCTGCTTCACCATTACGTATTACTACGATAATCCCAATCTGCATATAATAATGAAGTAAACAAAACAAAACAGGCAGGCAGAGTTAGAACTTTAACTCTTCCTTTAGTATTACTACATACAAGTAGAGCGTAGTAATAATAGCGTTGTAGTTGTAACCTTTCTAGACTCACGGACTTTGTTTAGTTTTAACAATACAACCTGAGCAGCGAGCAACAACAAAAATAAAATAAGTTTTAGCTTTATCTGTAGACTACTAGCTACACACATCATTAGATTATCATCATCATCCTTTTCTTCATCTATAGGAAAACACTCTCAGTGTCTACCTACATAATCTCTATCTATATCCTTTAGTTTTAGCTTAGCATCCATCATTTACTAATACTACGATTACGATCTTGCACAGTTTTCTAGCTTTACATTTTGTATCCCAAAAATTCTGTTGTGTTTTTGTTGCGAGTTTGCGACTGGCGAGGCGAGAGTCGCGAGCTTTTAGAACTTTTCACCTTGGGATTGAATGACTTTCATTTCATATTGTGTGTGCATTTGTATAGGTGATTTGCTATTGCTACTTTTGGCTCCTATCGTTTGGTAGCCTCATCGTCTTCTTTCAGTGCAAAAGCACGTGAATAGCAAATTATTTTCTATTCTTCTATTATTTTCCAACATCATGTACTTGTAGTAACTTTTAAATGTTGTAGTAGTTTTGTAATTTAATTGTACTCACACATTATGTACTTACTTAGGTAATTTCCTTTTTTAAAGCTTCTGATTTTGCTTCTGCTGTAACAATCCCTTCAATAACTAAATATGTTATATTACATTAAATATCATTATTTATCATCACCTATCCAAACAAATCTGATAGTGGATGATTGGATTCTGTAAGAAAAGGTAAATTTTATGTGGCTTGATTATTCGCATTTTGCATTGTAGTAGAATGTTTAGTAGTCGGCAACATTGGCAACCTCAACGGCAAACAGCAAGCAAGCGTCATCTTCACACAACGACATGATGATAATAAAATGATGATGACTTACCCTTCTTCTTACCTTTACCAATATCATCGCCAATTCGCCATTACCACATTATTATACTCTTTCGTAATAATAATATTACTTTGATAAAGGAGGGATTCCAGTCCAGCAAAGCAATAGTCGTCGTGGTCATGGTGGTAATAATATTCTCTCAGAGTAAATCCCCAACTTTGCTGCTCCGTTTCCTCCACGGTCACATATAGTAAGCTCTTCTCGTTTTATCATGAAAACGGCCAAGCAAGAATCAGAGAATCGCAGAAGCAGAAGGAGTAACACAAAGAAAACTTGTACTTTGCCTTTATTGCTCTTTTTTTGGTTTGCTCACTTTTATTCAAGACAACCTCAGCCCAGTCAAGTCAGTCAGTCAGTTGGGTTTACGCTGGCCGTACTGCTGCTGCACTACTACTATACCACCGTGCGTGGCTGTAAAGCTTGAGCTTGTTACATATAGTGAATTTGTTGTGAGTAAAGAAATGAGTCTGCTGCTGAAGTTTTCTTTCTTTTTTCTTAATAATATCCTCTTTCTACTGAATTGAATAAAGGAATTTCTTTTATTATTATTTTGTTGAAGAAAGAGTGAGACAGGGATGCGTGTTTAGATTTGATAATGGTTTTCTCGTCTTCATTTCTACTACTTAAATCCCACTTTTAAGCTCTTTCTTCTTTGTCGTCACTACTACATCATCAGTTAAGTAAGTTAGTCTCATACATACAAATTGTGTTAAAGTCTCAGTAAAACAGCAAGCAGCTTTTTACTTTTATGAAAAAGTGAGAAACGGGTAGAGTATTAGTGAGTGAGTAGTGAGAAAATACTAAAAGTTCCTTTTCCTTCATGAATCATCATAACCCCATTTACGATTATCCTGCTGGATAAGAAAATAGAAAAGAATATCTGAAGAAGTAACCAAAAAAGTTAGTACGTAGAGCTGTACATACGCATACCTTTAGTCAATAGTGAGTGACCCTATAGCTTAGTGGTGGTCTTGTTCTGTTCTTCTCTGCTTTTGATATTATTTTGTACTGGAAAAGCAGAAGAAGTTTTACTTTTATCTAATATTGGAGCAGCTTACCCCGTTTTTCTCTCACGTGTTGTCACCTCACCACATTATTACTATCCGTTCTCGTGTGTGTTTTAACGATCCCATCGTCGTAATCGTGATATCACATCCCCTATTATTTTACTTTACTTTACGTGCTGCTATGCTGCTGCCTTGCAATAAAAGAAAGGGAATAACGAGAATAACAACGCAATCCACTCTTCATTATAGGATTTCAAGAAAATAATAATAAGTAGGTCTTGCTGGTCTTGCTTGTCATCATCAGCACTATCAGCAGGAGAAGAGGAGCAGTATCATCATCAGCGCTATCAGCTATCATTTTTGGTAAGTGATGTGATAATAAATACCTATTACAAAAAAATACAATAGATTCTATTGTTTCGCATACCATAGTTTCTTCTTTTTTCTCTTGTCCTTGTAGTTAATATAATACCTACCTAATATTAGATTTATTTATCGGTTCGGTACTCGCTTGTCATAATAATATCCAGTTTCCATATTCATTTGCAATGTCATTAATGCTCATGCCCATCTACGTAATGACGAGCTATTAAATATTATCTTTTTCGATCTGACATGGCACGACATGCGCATGGTCTCGGTGCAAATGTACTTGCTTTAGTTTCGAAAAAGTAGGTAGCTTAACACTTTCAGCTGCCTATTTATCCATGATAAAATGTACATGTTCATGTCATGTCATACAGTCAGTCATACAGCCATTGTCATTTCTGCAAAAAAAAGTGCAAAAAATTCAACTCCAGTTAAAATTCAAAATGAATCTATACATGAATGTTTGTGGCTAAAGTTCATTCTGGTGTGGAATTAAAATGATAATCCATCAACAGAAAGCTTAAAATAAAATGGTTTCGTTTGTTAGTTGTTGGATTAAAAAATAGAAGAATCGAAGTGGGTTGAGGAGACTGAGAGTTAAGAATCGGAGGATGCTGCGTTTTGGCCGCTGCTATTTTATTCTTCAGTGGCTGAAGTTTTTTTAAACTTGTGGAGGAGTAAAGTTGTGGTGGTTGTTGAACATTTGTTAAAGTAGTTTCTTCATCAGCCTTTATAGTGCATTGCATATGATTATTATGAGATGATGATGAGAATCCTCTGATGAAGATGATGAAGTTTAAGTTTAAGCATGCCCATATGCTGTCTGTCTTTTTTCTTGTCAGTTTTTGTGGTGGTGCGGTGGTATTATCACTACAACCGTCAAAGCCATTATAATATCATCATCGTATCATATCATGAATGACGAGTAAAGTTATTCCATGTTTTGTTCTGCTGCTGCTGTTAGTTAGTAATGAAAATGAGCTGAAATGAACTGACTGAACTGCTGCTGAGCAGGAACTCAATACTACTGTGTAAAATTTTGACTGGTCGGTTTTTGTATAATTTCGTGTGTGTGAGTGATAGCGACGATGACGACGACGACGTCGATGATGATGATTGGAAGGAGAGAGTGATTGACTAGTTAGCTTTTCGAATATGTACTAAAAATGTATTCTCATTTCTCATTGCATTGCATTATGCATTAACATTAAACATTTATTGCCTCCATGCATAGTATAAAATATACTTCAAGTTTTAAGAAAGGATTATGATTATAGCAGCAATACTTAATAATAATATCGTGATTTTTACGAATACATTTTATTCATACAAAAGTTGTTAAAGGTTTTTAGTGCTCGTGTACTCGACTCACTCACTCACTCAACAGTAAAAATATTTGAGTCATCCAGTACAAAAAAAGCAATAGCTGCAGTCAAAACGGTTGGTTGGCCTGCTGCTGTTACTCTGTTGCTGACATCAGTCTTCTTATCTCTTTCTTTTTGCTACACACACAAAAGGATTTTATTTTATTGAAGAAGAAGATGAAGAAGTGCACCATGAAATTTTTGCTTTAGTAAACGATCTTTGATCGTTCTCGCCAAAATATTATTATTAGGCAGTAGTGAGTAGTAGTAACTTTTTATTTATATACTTGTAATCTGCTTGTGAACGAACAGAACAGAGCACATCTCATTTAATCAGTTTCAGTGAGTCTTTGAAAGTTAAATGCTGTACATACTTGTGCTTTTTGTGCATGATGATGATGATATGAACAGAAATTAGTTGAGCAGAAATTCTTGGAATTCTCGTCATATGCAAGGCAAAAAGTTTTACAGCTGAATTGAAATTGAATATTCGAATGTCTTTGCGAAAGACAGTAGCGAAAAACAAATTAAGCGTTTTAGGAAGAAGGCCAGCGAAGGAAAGGACTTTTACAGAGAATTTTTTGCAGAAGAGTGAAACTTTTGGGACTTCTGCTGCAGTTTTTTTACTGAGACTGAGGAGTAAGAGTGAGAAGTGAAGAGACGCGTTCATTTGAATTAGAAGTTTTCTTGTTCGTCATGGGTCATTTCAGTCATTTACTTTTACTTATTTTTATTGAATGCCATGCCAGTTTTTAAATACTTTGTGTGCAAAAAAGTTTTCATCAGTGAGTGAAGATGAGTGAGGATGGTGTTTAGGCACTATATGGGAATTTAACAAGATTTTATGAACAAAGTATAAAGCTAAAGATTTGCTTGCCATATTAAATTCTTGTGCATCTCTTCTCTAACAATTTCATAATCTCTCCTGGCATGGTATGTTAATTACTTTCAAGAGAAACACATTTGATGTCATCCTGTTGTTGTAGTTGATATTGCAAATATTTGCAGATTGCCTTGCATCATCTTAGGAGCAGCAAGCAGGCAACATCCCAATAATTAAATTGAACTGCTGAAGGATCAGTTTGTATTACCAGTTGAATGAAAGACATGTCATCATCGTAAAATTTATTAAGTGGTCCTTGCAAGGAAGCCCAAAAGCCAAGCCACTTAGCTTTTAGTATATGTACCTAATTCATATAATAAAGCGTATGAAAATAAATGTGAGGTAAACTTAAACATAACTTTTTATACAAATATAAAGTATTTAATAGACCACCGCATGTATGAAATAATGACTATCTCTGCAAAAAATATTTGCAAAGATATCTTCTTTGATTGAGGAGAGCTGAATGAATGAATGAATGAACGAATATGATTATTATGCGAGGGAGATGTATTCACTTTTATGGCACGGCCAAAACTTACACGATTGATGCAACAACAACAACAACGCAACGAAAGGATTACTACTCCCGTGAGTAAGCGAGCATCAATACAGTATAGTAGCTTTGCAGAAATATAAGTTTAAATCAAAACGTGTACAATGCAATTTTTTGTTTAACTGAATTAGGTAGGCAAATTAGCGTGTAATACTTCACTACGTGTAATATTATTACCTATGCTGATGATGTGATGTGATATTTGCGCTACAAATGAATGAGCGCGAGTGAGCTGTTAGGTTGTGGAATTGTAATTTTTTGAGGAAATGTAATGGAAATATTATAAATATTATGAGTCAGTCCGAATATTGTGTAGGTTGTGGTGTGGTGTCAGTAAAATGACATAAAAATTTCATCGCATCGTCATCATCAAATCAGCTTGTAAGAATCAGTGCTGTTGTTAATGTTGTACTACTTTATAACATGCAATTTTTGTAAAATTGTTTGTGTGATTGTGTCATATTTTTACAAACTCTTTTTAAAGTAAAAACAATTTGCTCCGCCAAAATATTTTATATCGTCAGTATCGTCACTATATGAAGCTTTTGGGTTATTCCACATTACTGCTAACGGTTTAGGGTAAGAAAAATATTCAATTTATTGAAGTATCGTTTACGAAAAATGTAGCTGGTTCACTTGGTCAGTGCAATGTTTGTTTTTGGAAAGTTGTTAGCTCATTTTTCATTCAGCAGAAAATTAATCAGGATACTATTTTGATACGCCTCACGTCCCTTAAAATAGGTATGAAATCGCAAAATAAAACTAAAACAGCTGCAGAAAAAATAGTTCCGATGCAGTTTTTTTTCAGTTGTACAACAATGTGGGTTGTTTTTGCTTCGTTGTGTTTCTCTATCGCTCAACATTATTGCAAATTCTTCTGGTTTTTTTTCAGTTTACGTACTACGTGTATTTATCATTCCGCTGCTGGCATTCACAAAAATAATCCTTTTATGAGATCAATCCCCACACACACACACACAAACATAAATGCACGAAAGACAGTACACAGAAACGGATTAAGGTCCACAAGGATACGTTGTATTTTTGGTTTAGTTTATTGCACTGTATGATGCGAATTTTAAAAAAGGATGATAGTATCATGCCGCCTCAAAAGTCTATAAAGCTCCGAAGCGAAGTCGTCATCCTAATCCCACCCCACCACCAGCATCATTACAACCGGCGGTCGGTTTGGTTGTAAGCATATTAAGCACAGATGCTTCTTTTCTGCATTCCTACCTCATCGCAAAAATAACGAATCCATGTGCATCTGCCATTTTGCCAAAACTAATAGTTTTTTACGAAAAGAAGAGGAACCAAAAATATATACATACAGACGGTTTTTTTCGAAATGAAAAAGTGCTGAGAAGGCAAAACTTTTCTATGACTATGACTATAAATGTTTGTATATACCTATTAAGTGGATGCTCATCCTCTGTCAATTTAGGTGGATTATACTCTCACTTGTGAGATTTCCGCAAGTCCTACTAAAGACAAAGTCAAGTGCACGCGTTCGTTCTTCACTGGCTTGTTCATTTCATTTATTCGTGATCATATCATCATCATCATCATGATCCTCATCAGTTGCAAAAAGATAATATCGTATCGTGCTGTGTCTTGTACGAGGAGCATTCAAACGTTAAACCGAAATGTGCAATGCATCATTTGACGTGTTTACTGCATGTACAAGCACAAACTTTTGCACAACTCTTTTTTCTGCATTACATTATATTACATTGATATTGACCTTGAAACTGTCCTGGGAAAATCCTCTTCTCCTACTACTTCTAGCTTTTCTTAGCTTAAGTAGTAGGTTTTCAATTTCATTTTAACTTTAACTTTTTAAGTTTTATTTTAATAGTTGATGAAATACATTCTGTCTGAGAAACAGCAGAAACAGATAGCACGATGAGTGGAGTAGTCATTCATTCTCCTAATAATCCTTAATCCGAGTTTACACTACTGCTATTTAGAAAATGAAATAATGACGATGAAAATAATAATAAAAGTGGGCGCAATATCAAAAGTTTTTGCGAATTTTTTCCTCCTTCCTCCTTCCTACTCCTTTTGTCATTGTAGTAGGCATTAGGCAAAGATAGGCAATCACAAAAATGTGAAACCGATCCAAGAAGAAAAATATAAATAAATCTTCGAGAATCCGAACCAAATGAACGCAACCATGAAATGGAACATCATCATTGAAAACTCTCTGTAGGTTAAAATGATGATGATTCGTTCATTCGTTTGAGAAAAAACTTTCCTCGAGGCCTCGATGTACCATGTACCTACGTACATTTTACTTTTACCCTTGAACCGTCTCAAAACTTACTTAGAACATGTCAGCTTTTTAAAAAGTTTCCAAAATCCAAATTGCTCGTCGGACGGAGCCAAATAATATCCAATTTTAAGTAGAATTTCATCATGCAAATAAGAAAGTATATTGTAGCAAATGGAAAGGAAAACTTTTTAAAATTCGTAGTTCGATTACCCAATCAATTACAACAGCGAAGTATAAACCAAATTTTTATTCTTAAAAATTGTTTGCAAGCAATAAATAAAAAACTTTCAAATGAAAAAATGAGATAAAAACGAATTTAAAAGACAATTCATGGAATTTTATAAATTTNAACAGCGAAGTATAAACCAAATTTTTATTCTTAAAAATTGTTTGCAAGCAATAAATAAAAAACTTTCAAATGAAAAAATGAGATAAAAACGAATTTAAAAGACAATTCATGGAATTTTATAAATTTTTAAGCTGAATAGTAAATAATTGTTTGCACCACATCTTTCCTTTCATAAGTTTTGATTTTATCTTTTTTATCGTGTAATAACGTGGTGTGGTGCAGAGATGGGAATAAAATTGGCAATGTTTCCCATAAATTTGAGAGCATTACATTTTACATGCTAGTTATTTTTTAATGCTCTCTATAGTAAACAAAATTATGCAAATAAAATAATCATGCAACCGCAGTAGGTTGCTGCGCTGGATAAGTATTACAAAGCCATCGTGGAATAGAGAAGAAACAAAATAATTCCTGAAACTTAATAGATTTAATCCAAGAGATAAAATTTTATTTTTCGTATCGAATTCTGGAGAAAACTCTGAAGATTGTGAGATGAGAGGAACATTAAACGATTAAAATATACAAAGTTACACAAGAGCTGAACTTACCTAAGAGAATAATAAAATAAGAGTTGAAGGTTACGGTTAAGCACATAGTATCTGGAAAAAACTTTTTATCGTTTCATCTTTCATAGTTTATGCAACAACTGTAAACGAACTTACCTAACGTAAGAAGATGCTCATTTTATTGCTGAAACTATAAAGTCTACAAAAGAATGGAAAGTTACTTCGCAAAACTTATTCCAAAGCATCAATTATATAAGGGCGGTGCAGTGCAGAGGAAAGAAAATGGTTTAAGGTTAGATAGTCGTTATTTGAACTAATTTGCATTCTTATT
This sequence comes from Lepidocyrtus cf. sotoi NNG-2020, assembly GCA_027744475.1. NCBI lineage: Eukaryota > Metazoa > Arthropoda > Collembola > Entomobryomorpha > Entomobryidae > Lepidocyrtus > Lepidocyrtus cf. sotoi NNG-2020. Next base: position 7,649 of record JAHZNJ010000744.1, on the reverse strand, counting down.
TCAAAAACATTTTTGCCAGGGAGTTATTTTAGTTATTTTAACCTCGTATGTTATGTAAGAAGTATGCCTTCTTGTTGAGTTTTGCAATGATTGTAAAGTAGAAGGTAAGTTCTCTTGACAGAAGTGTTGAAATTGTTTAAAGAGCACTCGGGAAAATTGTTAACGAGTTTGCTTCACTTTGTGAACAAACAGAATAAATTAAATGCTCGCTAAAAGGAAAGTAAATATTTTGGTGAGAAGAGGTGAGGTATTCTTGAGGTGCTATCTCTGTCATGTTTTATGAGTTGTTTTCCCCAGGGACATACGTATTATTAGGAAGGACAAGCAGAAGAATAACAACAACAGGTTGATAAAGGCTTAAGTACAATACAAACACACAGTGTGTATAATTTATTGCTGCGTAAATAGCAATTATTTAGCTCTGGGAAAGAAAATAATAGTGAGACTAAATGAAAGAAAGAAAACAAATTTAGAGCTAATCAGCCACAATAAAATCGAAGTTATATTTCAAGCGTAATTTATTCATAATAGGAAATAAATAAATGAAAACAAAACTAATTTTAAAATGCTGATGTCATTCAAGTAATAAATAAGTAGTTTTTCTATCAATTGGAAATTACTTTTGTCCAAAGAAATTTTATAAGAAGATAAAACACTTTGTGTTTCAAACTTTGCGAAAAGATTTCAAAGGAATAATAAAAATAAAATGTTTGAAAAGAATATTTTGTAAGAGGAAATAAAGTTCTGTGGCTTTTGAAGCTTTTACTTAATCGCTTTATGTTTTTGTCATTTGAATTCGTAATTTGTAGCTTTCCGATTCAATAGAATAATATTTTCCTGGAAGAGAAAAACTGACAACAAAAAGACGATGTTTATGTAATGACACTTTCCCAACTGTTTACCTTGTCAAATTATGATTTGTATTCGGATTTTTCATATGGTTCGATTTTGTATTTTTACTTTTACAAAGTAAAAGGCTTTCCACCCAACTTTTCTTGGAATGTACGAGGAAGGAAAAACTATACCAATATTTAGAATGTTTTTCTTTCATTGAACTTTCAGCTTTTATTGCTAATTGTTTTATAATGTATGGCTTAAATTTGAATTTTAATGATAAGTGCTAAACAATGCTAACAGCATAATAAACAAGAATTATTGTAACGATAAAGAGCTCATGTTTTCTTTCTATGTACGTTTCCCAAAACCTTTTTCCTTTTCCTGTTAAAAAAATGTTTACAGAGTATAGACACCAACATAACAACATCGCCGCCACCACTACTACCGGCGCGGCGTGGTAGTAATGATTTTTAACAAATCGCATGACAAATATTATGCAGTAGAAATTGAGAAATGACAGTTTGGATACGCCTTAGTTCTTCATTATTCAAAGATACTAACTCACTTTCATTTTGAGTTTGAGTAATGTCTGTTGTCGCTATGACTGGCTATCTACAGAATTTTTTATATTTATTTGGGTTGATTCCTCTGTTGTGTTGTTGGCTGGCGAGAGGTTTTTAGTGAGGAAAAAGAGAGTGGTTTGGTTTAATCGATATTGTTTGTTCTCACGTCAACCCGCTCTCGTTTTCTGTGTGTCTCTCTCTCTGCATATGAATCTCTTTTTCCTTTCCTTTTTTCTTCCGGGTTGGTGAATTTGCGATGATGATTGAAGGATTGAAAGAGCCAACAATAACTTTCCCTTTAAAAGATATGTATTGGCAGTTTTTGCAAGTAAAAGTAGGACTTTCTCTCTGTAGAATAATGGAGTTTGTTTCCATAAACTTGTAAGTCCCAAGATAAATAGCTCTATGAACTCGAACTCGAGAATAACCAAATAAAATGCTTTTTGTTGTGTTTGCGTTGCGTTGTTATTCTCTACAACAGCCACAGCGGCATGGCAGTAGTCATCTTACTATTCAAAGAGTTTTAGAGCTGTTACGTAACCATTTTACAGCTTTATGTTGTCGCAACAAATGAAAATGGACAAAGTAATAAAAGTTTCATTTCGTTTTTTTTCAGCGAATTGTATTTTTTACTGTTACTTCTGTAAACAACCTCAATGTAGATCAACATCCTTTCTAACAACAACAAGGAGGAGAAAGAGAAGAAGGAATCAAAATCAAACGAACGAAACACACAAAAGCTAACAAAGAAAGAAATGAGTGGGAGTTAGAAAATAATGTATTTGTTTATATATAAAATGTAAACTTGTTGTAGTACATGCATTTAAGGTTGTTTGTTGCGGCACATGTGGCGTCGTTTTCTCCTTCTTTCTCCTATAAAATAATATTCCATTACATTACATGATATTACATTTACCAAGTAAAGTACCGACTGATTGCAATTTTTATCATCAAAATTGCCTCGTAAAAATGTGCAGAGGTGTGCCTAGGAGGTGTGTTAGAGAAAGAAACCCTCCAGTGGCATGTTCTTGGTTGTAGTCACGTAGTATTTGGTGGTGGGTAAATGCCTTTCTCTCCCTCTCCCTATCTCTGAATTTTTCCAACCGATGATAATGCAAAAAGATTTTTGGTCTACTTTCATTGCCTCGCTTGCAGTTCAGTTAATATTGATATTACTGAATACTGACGGTGACTGTCCACTGCATTTACTTCATGCATTCTTTCTCTTTCTATCAGTGGACATCTTACAACCTACAAATATTATGGAATGGACTATATAGAAGTTTTCTTTCACCAACGAACAACAATAAAAGGCCTCCTCTACTGCTTTCGTTGCCAATAATCATCACGCTTAAAACATATCAAACAAAAGAGAGAAAGAAAGTCCAGCATATCAGTCCAATCCATTACCAGTTACCACGTACATACTACGACGCTCACGCTCGCTGTGTGCCACAAAGCGAAATTTGACGTGACATATTATTGAACACATTGAGCTCGCAGTGGGACATATTTTGTTGCATGACACGACCAATGACCCAAACCGTTGATTATCCACACAGGGGAGAGAAACACTCAAAAATGATATTGCTAACAGTGAGTAGTATTAACACAATATTTTTGTTAAGACGGAGAAAAGAGACGAGAAAGAAAAAAGAAGCCAATGAAGGTTTTCTTTCTTTGGTTGAGTTAGAGTTCGGCGTAAAACATGCAATAAAATGTCTGCATTGCATTGGTATTTTGTTTTTTTTTGCGAAATACTTACTAAAGTTCTTAATTTTTAGACATACGTACATACTTTCTTCAATCTTCTAAGTTTGGCATTTGTTGTTTTTTTTTGCGATTTAGTAATGAAACTCTCTTTAGCAATGAATTTTTTCTTTGCGTGTAGAAAAAGGGAGGGAAGAATTTAGTAATATTAAAGGTCCTATATAGACATGGAAGAAACTACTTTGGCGAGCTGTGGAGGAGGAAAAAAGAATTAGTAGGAAAAGGAAATACTTATTAGACTGGCACCTGAAAAAAACATTTTACGAAAGTTATGTCATGCATTTCACTCCATATGTATGAATGTATACGTAAGTAGCAAGTACTGAAAGTATGTTTCGAATATTGAAGCATGTGCTGCTTTCGACCTTGAAGTTGACTTTATAAAAAGTTTTTTTGCAATAAATATCTGTACTTATACGTACATACATCGCACATTGTTTAGGAAGAGGAATTTTGCACGGAAAACATTCATTCATTACTTACGTGTTACAGATCCATTTAGTAAAATGTCCTAACAAAAAGTAAATTGTAAAGTTTTGTAATGGTAATGGTGCCTGGGAAAAGTAAGAGAAACTTTTGATGGTTCATAATTGCTACCAAGTCGTTCGCTCAGTATTTTCCTTTGCTGATTTACTGTCACTTGAACAAATTAGCGATACAGCTCAACAGCAAATTGCAATTTGTAATGTTGATTGATTTTTTTATTTTTTCTAATAAAACGTGTAAATGGAAAGTATAAATCAGTAAAAAGAAAGTAAATCATTGAAACTGCATCAAAGCAAACATTATTGCATTGTGACGTTAGTAATAATAACACAGTGCAGTAAATGGTGACGTAACTGAGAACGATTTTGATTTGAGTGCAATAAAGTAAATACTAAAAAAGAAATAATAAACTGTGTAGGCTTTTTAAACATTTCTAAATAAGGCCAATCCACAAACAAGCGCAAGCGTTAAAATAAACTTATTTATAAACTCCTTCGCTATACCGGGATACGGACTTTCAAGGAAATGCCAATATCTTAATTTCAATATGAAATATTATGTTATGTAACAGTAACACCGAAATTATGACGCTTTTTTACTTACACATGCATAACCATCATAATCATGCATACCGACCTGAGTTAACTTTGTAAGTTTGTCATCATTATCATCATAAATGTACCTTGCGTCATCGATATCAGTTATCACACTTTATCTTTACCATCAGCAGTACTAATCTCCCCACACCACTCGAATTTTGTTTTAACAATTTTTTCTTCTTCAAAAATTACGTACATTTTATGCTAAATGAAGCTCAAAAGAGTTTTGTCGTGTCCTGTCATGAAAGGTGACGTCAACTCCGACTCTTTTAAAAACTCCCAGCGCGAGAGTATTGTACAAGGATCATAATTCTATTGCATTGTAGTAATATAATTTAAGCCTCACGACTTTCTGGCTCCAATTATATAAGTACATCTATAAAAATTCACTTTCGTAGTCGCAGCTTGAGCTGGTTATAATAATGGCTATGCAATAGCTGAGCAAGATGGAAGTTGGCATTTAGCAAAGCAAAGCAAGTTAAGTACGTTACGTATAGTATACGATAGTTTTCACCTTTTGTTCCTCCTTTTGGAAATGTCGACTTGTTGGAGGAAGAATGAGAAGAGGGATTTTATTTGTGCCTCTATTCTACTATCACAAGACATTCAACTTTTATAGACGCAGAAAAATAGAATATCATTTCATTGGGTCGGGTACTCATGTCATCATGTCAGCTCCTAGGAGCTCCCTCTTCTCCTCCGTCACTAAAAATGTTTGTCCTATGCCAATTTAAAAGCTCCATAGTGTGACTTATTAAATGGATGAGCTGAGAAGATCGTGTATGTTGTACGGTTGCATCATTCATTGCATGGTGATAGTTATTTGTGCATGATGCATCCTTCAACTACAGTTTCAAGTTCAAATTCAAACTTTCTGAAACCGTCTTAGGTTCCGAGCGTTCGTTATACCCTAAGCACATACTTTTTAAGGACAAGGTTATGGAAATCGTTTATATTAATGAGAGGTTAAATGATAGGCATACTAAAATGCAAAATTATTAGTAATATAATAATGACCATGAAAGTTGCTGAAGCGAGTAGGCGAGGTGTTTGCACGACGCGACATTCGTTTTCGTGGGCAATAGTGTCGTAGCGTAGTCGTGTCATGCATATAAAAATGTTTGTGGTAAAAGAGCTGCGAATAATAATTGTGAAAAGGTTAAAATTGCTATTTTCTGGAGAAGCATTTTATGCTATTTTTGATTGAAACTTTAGTACACAAACTTTCATTCAACGATGATGCACATAAACGGATGGATGCCTATTTTAAATCTACACACATTTCTCTTATTGAATGCAGTTGAGCTAATAATATTTTCTGTCTCGAGATTAAGGTTTTATTTTATCCACAAATTTGTAAATTACCTGTGTCGGTAGAGTTAGAATTTAACTGTCATGCTGCAGTTACAAAACTTGTAAAGCAAAAAAGAGTTGGTCATGCAGATCCTGCTCTCCAGCATTGAGAAGATGAACAAGTCATGAAATAAAGATTTACAACTTTGTATTTTTCCTGATGTAAATTGAAAACGTTTATTCTTACAGCAGTGATTTAATTGTTACATGGATTTTATGACAGTGAGTAAATGAGAATGAATGCGTTCGTTCAAAGTACACAGTACCGAAAGGTTGCTATTCCCATTAGGTTTTACTTTTAATTAATTATCGTAAAGGTAATTTGCTAAATATCCTTTTACAAATTCCTTACTAGTGGCAAAGCCAACTAAAGCTCTTCTAAATTAGAGGACATAATTGCTTACAATTACCTCACTTAAAAGCGAATTTTGCTTACACTTACTAAAATCTCCACACTTTATACAAGTTTGCATTACCACGATCTGGTAAATCCTGATATGATATCATATCAATGGTGGTGAGGTAGATAGAGACGAGAAAGATAAGGCGTTTGTTTATTTTCTCTCTCTCTTTTCTCAGTACTGCCCTAGCCGTAAAGCCTGTCCTCCTCTTTATATCAGCAAACTACTTATTATTTGCAAATTTAATAATAAAACATGGAATGGATGGATGGCTCTTTTATATGTCTTGCTTCATGCCTCACTTCTTCGTGTGTTTATTTTTAATTGTATGACAATAGCCTTTGATTATCTTCTCAGCTTATTCAGCAGGTTTTTTTTGTAAAGCACCTGCATGGAAAATGTTTGCACATTACGCAGAAATGAGTACCACTTTATTATATAAATTTTATGTGCCAGCCGGCGTATCGTTTTCTTCATTTTGAAACAACATTCCCTTTCAGTAACATTGCAATTCGACTTTTTAAACTGTTTTAAACCACTTACAAAACAGCCATGAGTTGAGTTCTTACATACTTTTATATACCACCATTTTTGCCATCAATGCATTGCACCGTCACCATCAGAAAGTACAAAAGATGACCTTCATCAACAGTTCTTCTCCTTGAGAGTATATCCTAGTCATTCATCCTGAGCAGACCAGACAGCAAAACAGAAAGTTTTCTTTTAGCATGTTTGAAACTGAAACGTCTGTGATTTTTAACTTTGTTTTCATTTCATTTCATTAAAGAAAACTAAAAGTCAACTGTTCGTGAAAGCTCATTATATTGAAGTAGCAAGGAAAGTAATTTATAAAACAGAAATGTTACTAATTTAAGTAAATCGTTATCGTTGTTTCGCAAACTTTTTTAAATGCCCAAAATGAATTTATGGTACTCAATCAGAAGCAAAATGCAAAATCAAGTTAAACAGATTTTATAGCAATTTGTTATTGTTGTACTGTATTTTTTTGCCACACAACACAGAAGCAGTTTCAGAAAGCCCGCATCGTTAATATGGTAATTCATTTATATCAAAATGCTCTTTTGCAAACCTTCCTCCCGACTTTTTGCAACGAAACGACCATGAGAATACAAGATACGATACGATAGCAAATCTCACATCGCATTCGCATATTACAAAACATCTGTTAACTTTCCGGGCTTTTACTCTTATCATTATATTTCTCTCTGATTAGTATTTTCATGTAGTTACAACGTGTATGGTTTGATTAATTACAGATTACAGATAAATGTAAAAGGCAGCAGAAGCTTCAGCCAAGTTCCAATATTCCAAATAGGTACATACACGAAATTGTATTTTTTCGTTTTGCGATTTCTTCCTGTTTTTTAAAAAAAATACCATTGCCTAACAATTGCAAATCCTTGAATTCTGTTAAGTGCAAATGTTGGTTGGGTTTAAACTGAAGGCTGGACTTGACGTGAGTTATGTGTAAATGAGGGGTTTCCTTTTGTATTCTACTCCAGAAGCATCTTTTTTCGTTTTATAAAGCCAAGTAAGTGAAAGTTCAATAGCCGTTCTTACAATGCCCCATTCCAAACGTGCTACTGTTACACAGTTTACTTTCTAACAAAAAGAGCAAA